>JAOTRI020112385.1:0-12886 GCA_028564885.2 Zoanthus sanctaehelenae | reverse complement strand
GTTCATTCACGAAGACCTACTCGATGATTGCCGAGTTTTCGTTGTTTGCTAACAAAGTAAACAAAATCTACTGAGGTTCTCCCAATATCCTTTTCAAAACTGAAACTGAAGACTTGTATTAATAAACTACGAGACATCTTGCAAGGTACAGGTTGTTGATACACCCTTCCTGGGAGAGTATTTTTTGTCAGAGTCAAAAAATCGGTTCATTACTCACCCTCACTGCGGATTATTGCTCACAGCTTGGCACGTGACCAGCCGCAAACAGGGTCTTTTTCACGTCTACGTCAGTGAAATGACCCTGGGTACGAGGTTGCGGGCTCAGTTGAACGAACAACTAAAGAACATGCGCGTGCGATGGCGTTGTTATAGCAATGACCTTGGTTCTAAATAGTGTTCTGGAATAACAGATATTTGCAAAAATGGCAACAACAACCTTAGCAAGAGTTGAAACTACAGTTTCTGTAGCATCAAGTCTCGAGCAATCCAATCATCGGGTTAAAGATAAACTTAAACTGAAGTTTAAAGAAACAAACGACCCGTTACGGGTATTAGACCCAGCGAGAAAAAAGCTTTCTTCTGTTGAGGCTCAGCGAGTCCTAGCGGTGCTTGACGAAATGATTAGACGTACGGAGATTGTCACACTTTTACCGTATATTACTGACAATGTTAGCAGATTTTCCGTTCTGTTAGGATCAGAATTAGTTCACCTATTAGAAAACCACGATCAGTTGCAATCAGGGTATCAGAAAGCTGTGTCAAAATATGAACTGGAAGTGAGAAAATGTCGTTCTGTATCTCCAACGCGTGATTCAAATGCAACGTTCTCGTCTTCAAGGAGATCAAGTGTAACATCTGCACAAGAGTCGGAGCTAAACGTAGCGGAACAAGAGGAATTAAGAGTGAGCTCTGCTGAGCTAAAATTGTCAACTTCACAGAATCATCAAAAGATTAGTTCGAGTTCTAACTCTTTCGAACCTGATTGCACTGTGGATGCACTTCAAACACAACTTTCCCATTCAGCTCGCAATATTCTACGAGTGTTTTCCAATAACCCTTCCGCCGTAAAAGCAATAAAAAATGAAAGAAGTGAGCGCTCATTTGAAGCTAATAAAGTGGTAGACGAAATGATTGTATTAAGGGCAATTCTTTTGGAACGTCTGTTAACAACACCAAGCGAAGAAAAAGAGAGAAAGCGCTATTTGAAACAAGTTGTTGCAAGGGAGAGGAAATCAAGTGAGCTTGCAAACAAACTTCAAGGCGAACTAGAGCACGCTCTTAATGATAAAGAGAACGAGGTTAATATGGTTTTTATTTTGATTTTGAGTATTATTTTAGTTGTAAACCTGTACAATATCTGGATTATATACAGTTTAAGACATAAGGTTCATCAAAGGCATCACTGACAGTTAGTTCAACCTAATTAATTGGCTTTTGTATTCCAGGGATGCCTCACTGCTACATGGGTAGCAGAACTGAAGACCAATGGGCAGTGGGCCCCCAATAATTTGGTTGGAAAGGCCAGGCCCCCATTATAAGTTAATAATGAACTTTTGCAATTTTCTTTGTGCCCCCAAATAATTTTTTGCTTCCGCTGCCCATGTGCTATAACTTTGCAACAGAAAAAAGCAGTTTTTTGAATAATTTGAAGTTGTGCTAGGGAGAAGCAACCCACTGCACTAAAACCCTGGATGAGTAAAATTTGCCATTGTGAGCTATTAAAGATAGTTAAGCTCTAAATTGATCAAGTAGTAAGTCCATGTAATGCAACTTAATGATGTTATGCTTGTAGGGGGGACAAGCAGGGGACAGGAAATTGATGCAACTGCCTAGCCCAGGAGAAAGGATTTTGACAGTTTATACTTGCCTAAGTAAAGTATTAACTAACTTTGTAGGAAAAAGGTCATTCCTCATCGGTATAAAATTGATAGCTGCATAATAATGATACATTTTTTGAAAATTGTAATATAAACTAGTGTTTTTTATAATTTTTTTTTTTTAAATTAGGGTCTAATATTTGACAGTTAAATGATGTAAGTTTATTTATATTTGGAAATATGACACCTTATTTGATAAAATTGATTATTGAGATCAAAAGCAGATGATATATGATAACATAAATAAAAATACCTTGTAAACAATGGAAAAAATGTTTTAACCTCGGTGTAAGAACCTATAGCTGTGAAGTGACAGAAAACAAGGAAAACAATGAAGTTAAAACAATAGATAGAATAAACACAGTAGTGATAAAACAAAGAAAACAATGAAGTTAAAACAATAGATAGAATAAACACAGTAGTGATAAAACAGAAAACAATGAAATTAAAACAATAAATAGAATAAACACATAGTGATAAAACAAAGAAAACAATGAAATTAAAACAATAGATAGAATAAACACAGTAGTGATAAAACAAAGAAAACAATGAAGTTAAAACTGCAATAGAATAAGCACAGTACTTAGTGATAAAACAAAGGGAATGAGCAGAAAAAACAAGCTTTGATATTGGTTTTAGATTTGCAATAATTAGATTTTAAATTGTTGTACAATGATTTCAAAGATTTATCTATTTTTTATTTTAATTTATAATTTTATTCATGGTAACCAATAATACTATTAAATTATGTTTTACTAATAATAAATGACCTGGTATTGATTTGTTTTTAGATTAGTATTATAACTGTGAAACGTTTCTTTTAAACAAAATCTACAAGCTAGGAAATTAGTGCCATTTTAGTAATCTTTAGTATGCCTTGCAAATTTCAGATTTCTAAAAGAAATGACATTATTCGCAAACTGAAGACTAACATTTTTAGTGTGGAAAAAACTGCTGAGGAACAGAACCATAGAGTTATTGCAGAAGCTGCAAGGCTTGAATCTAGTGAGTTGAAAAGCTCTGAAGTAAAAAGATCTAAACTACAACAAGAGATTATTGAACATAAAAAGAGTGTTGAATCAGAAACCCAAGCACACAGGGAGAGTGAGCTTTCCCTTAGAAAGGTATGAATACATATTTACCCGGCCAGTGCTCGACCTTAGCGGTAGTCCACTAGCCCTGGACTAGTGCAAAATACCTCTGGACTAGTCAAAGGACCAGTGACTATATTGTAGTTTGCAATGTTTAAAAAATACAAGGTGAAAACAAAAACTCGACTAATTTAAGTAATGTAGGTTTGTAAAAGATAATATTTAGGCTATTTTCTTCGTGTTTTTTTAAAATAAGAATCATTGACTTTGTGACCTATCAAATTAAAACAGTGAACATTTTCATGCTATATTTTAATTTATAGACTAGTACTGCAAGGAAATGAATGATTACTTTTTTAAGTTTTCATTTGCTAGAATTGTTATAACAGTATTTTTATGTCAATTGTAATGTGAACTTTATTTAGCAGTGTATTGGGTTAAATATTAGATTGAATTATAATTGTTCCCCAATTAAGTCCTCATTATCATTCTTGTTTAATGTCTGGTTTTCCTGTAATAATAGTAATAATAATAATAATAATAATAACAATAATAATAATAATAATGAACATAATTTATACAAGTGCTCCCCTCAGGGCTTTTCAGAACTTGTTTACAAGTATATATGCAGTTGGGATCAGAAAATTGAGGGTCTTAGAAAGTCCACTGGAGTGGCTCACATGTCAAAGCACAACTTGGCAGCCAATAAGAAGTGCCCCCAATGGAAGAAACAGACCACAGCACTGGGATCACTATCCTACTCTTTTCGAGAAGTGTGTGGGTTCTTTTAAATTCCTCAACAGAGTGATTGAGAGACTGGAACTAAAGTTTAACGTTCTTATCTGAGAAGATGCGAAAGTCTAACCATATGCAAATGTAAAGGGAAAAGCAGCACCTTTTCCACAATTATTTTAAGACCCAGAGTGGTGGTTCGGCCGGGAATCAAACCCGAGACCTCCAGCACAGCAGACTGGCACCTTTTTTTACCTACTGGGCTAACCAGCCCTGTCTAGGAAGGAGGTGTATGGGTCATTACTTTTCTAGACATCCATCATGCAAATTACATGTTCCACCACTCAGTTCATATCCCCACCACACAATCACTTCTTTTCTTCTTAGCCTCTCTGACAGTCATTGCCCCCAATTCTCACTTTGCCCACTTCACCCAACAAACTCCCTGCTGCCCTTTGATATGTCCTAACCATCTCAGCCCTTGCTGTTTAGCCAATAGTAGTCATCTTGATATGGAACTTTGTTATTAAAATGCAATAAAAATAAGTACTTAGCTAAATCTTATAATTGTGAGCCTAGTGGTCCATGGGGCCAATGCTGATCTCTGGTTTCTGTAGTGCGAAGCAGATGAGAGTCTTTGCAGACTCCCCCTGGATGGGAAACTAACCCATCGCAGGTTAGCTCCCAGCAGACACTGATACTCACTTACCTACCCTGGGAGGATGGAAGGCTGAGTTGGCATAAGCAGAAAAGAAGGTCACACAAATATTTGAATCTTGGCAAAGTGCTGAATCAAACTGGGGGCCTTGTGGTTGGAAAGCAGAGATCTTACCAACTGTGCCAACCATGTCCACCCAATAAGTACTTAAGAGATTCATAACTACTAAAGTTTGGTGTTTCCAGTTGTTTTCAAAGATATATTTTATGCAAAGCCTGTTTCATGAAAGTCACATTTATAACAAAAAAACACGAGAATTGGTTGGCTTGTTTTTTTAATCTGTTGCAGCTATAGGATGGGGGATGAGGGGGCAGGGGTGGGGCTGGGAAAAAATTGATTTTGTGTGCCTCGGAAAGTGCGTTCCATTTTGAAGATTTCGTGTTATGGAGTGCAAGGGGAGGGTTACAGTGTGGAGTGATAACGTAGGTGTATTCTTGTACATGTCACATGTTGTGTTGGACTGTTTGTCCTAATATAGAGGTTGTGGTGTCTTATGTATGTGGAAGAGATTTATCGGAGGGGAGGGGAAGGGGATGGAATGTACATAAGCTGAGTTGCCAAGGGGTTTCAGGTTATTTTTTATGGAATTGGTAAAGAGCCTAATATTCACTGTCAATTTTATATTTAGTTTTATGATGTACACCAGCTAATAGTATGCATCAGTTGATGCAATCAAAGACACCAAGGAGGTTATTGGATGACATTTTTTGCTTTATTATACAGTGATATAAAAGATAAATTGCACCCTATTGTTTTGACATTTTTAAAATACAGATTTCCACGGTTTTTCCTCAATTTCACTTCAGAACTTTTGAATGTCACTGTTTTAAGTAATTCCAAGTTGGAAAGTCTGTAAGAAATACTAATATTAGGCGTTTGATATTATTTTCTTAGCAATATTTAGTTCTATGTTTGCCCAACAGAGGAAATACAAAATTGAAACAGAAGTGGAGAACTGGATACAGAAATATGATAGTGATATGGGTGAAAGACAGGTAAAGTAATGATTTGCTAGGGTGTAAAAAAACTCTTCATCTGAAAGGATTTCCTTAAAATTGTGCTTTTATTGGATTTTGATGTATTTTTCACACACTTTAATTAGATGCAAGAGAAGGTGTAGAGCTTATTGTGCCAAGAAGTATATAATTATATAATTTATTCATTTCATTGGTTTGGAGGTTGTGTTAGTTATCGCAACTAATTTATTACAAGTGTTTTAACTTCAAAGAAAAGGTTGGTGTTAAATTTTTAGCAGTTACTTAACAAGTGTATTGCCTCACAGTTGACAAACTGTAAAACCTAAGACATAAAAATTGAAAGTCTAATTAGCTCTCTGTTCCTGGAACCTACAGAGGCTCAGAGGGCTGCTAGAAAAGTAGGGGGCTGCCAGAGCAAGTGCCAAGGGTGTGAGCTTTTTTAGGGGTCCTGGAGGATGCTCCCTTTGGAAAACCTTAAAACGTGGATGTCTTAAATCACTAGAAATGCATTTCAGTATAATTATAAGCGTAAATACATAAAAGTTTTATTGAGAGGGTAACATTTTGGAATCAAGTCAGGTGATAGGGTTAATGAAGTAGCTGTTTGACTGTTATGGCAGAAATTCTGTGCAGTTAACGTTACAACTAAACAACTCAACAATAATGAGTTTCTGTATTACAGTATCACAGCCTTCCTTGGTTAACACTAAAAATAACTGTTTGTTTACATATTCATATATATGCATTCTGTTGTTACTCAAATTTCAGCGAGCGTTCAGTTATAGAATGATATAATCGATTAATCTCACAAAAATTATTGGAACTAAAGCAGCTTGCTTAAAATGTCTGCTTCTTTAAAAGTTTCGATGTTAAATTTTCTGTTATAAATTCTTTCAGTAATATCATGACTACATCCAGTAAATATTCCTGTGTTTTTTTCGAGCGAAGCAGGCTTTCAGTCGTGAGAAAAATCTTTTACCCGAGGAACTGGTAGCAGAATTTACTAAAAGAAGAAAACACGTTTTCATAACTTCGCTTATCAGTGCTTTCCCTGGTCCACTTTACACTTTTGTTGCTATATGAATGTCATCAAAACAAATAAAGTCGTTGACGTCACTTGCTTTGATTAGAGCATGGAATATATCTAACCAGCCAATTAGGACTGTATGTACATCATCTGCCTAGGTTATTGATCGTTAATATTTTAGAAATGAATGCGAACTTATACATTCTTCTGTAGGATGAATTTGACGCCTTGGATGAAGTTTACACTGAAGAAAAAAAACAGCTGCAAGAATTGGAGGAGCGGTTTAAAACTCTTGAAAAGGAATATCTCCAAATTATCGAGGATCGAAGAATTGCCAAAGAAAAGGCAGAAGCAGCCCAACGTGAATTGAACATCAAGATTCGAGCCGCAAGACTAATCCAGAGATTGTGGCGAGCTTACAGAGTTAGAAACGTTTCTAAGAAAGGAAAGGGTAAAAAAGGAAAGGGAAAGGGAAAGAAGAAGAAAAAATAATTGCAATCAATTATCGTATACTAATGGAGATTTTGGTGTGTGATGCACGGAATGTCTTGTCTTAGCAATAAAACACAGGTATATCCATTGAATCCCCACTCTAACCCGACTAACCCTAAAACCTATAACTTGACTCATGGCTCATCTGACTCACAAAAATGACCTCGCGTGCAAATTATTTTTACAATGATGAACAATTTCGAAAATATATACAACACTCCCAATGTGAATACTGAAAGCCCGATATTAAACTCCAGCTGTACATCAAGTTAATGTCTGATCATCCCACTTCTATCATCAAATAGCTACCAGGAGCCATTATAACTAAAGTTTCTAGCCTTTCCTGTGAAGCAATGCAGTTAAAAAGCCGCACATTTTTACGAAAACACCCTTCAAACTGGTGTTTCTTCGTTTTACTGTACACATTGCATACTTAAATTACAAGATTCAGTAAAGCTTCAACTGGAAACTATTCGCTTTTTTATTTTGCAGCCTGATGAGATTAACTTTTGGCCGTTCTGAGCCTCATTGTTCTTAAAAGGTGTTCTTATAAGTGTGTATGTTTGTAAAAAATGCCAGTGATCTACTGTAAATGTATAGAAGGAATTACACTAAATCCTGCGTGGTTATATAGTTAGAATTTCTTGGAAACTACTAAAAGAAATTCAGTTTCCATCCTCTGTTATATGATATAGACTAGTTACTGTTTATCACAGACTACGAGCATCGATCTGAGGTTTTACTGTTTCTGCCTTTGACAATCGTAATTAGCTAAATCTATTACGTTTGAACGGTTCGTCGGTCACGTATTTAACAGTGTAATTTTTTTATGAATAATTTTTCCTACTATTTTAATTCATTATCCAGGCCTTGCCTTAACTTGTTTTTGCCACTAGTCCACTGGGCTAGTTGGCTACAGGTTTGAACTAGCCCATAGGATATTTTAAATAGCCCACTATATTTTAATAACATAAAATAGATTCTCGAAGATGCGGTACAAGTGAATGGTTTTATATTAGTGATGACATTTATAATGAACAAAA
This sequence comes from Zoanthus sanctaehelenae, assembly GCA_028564885.2. Taxonomy (NCBI): domain Eukaryota; kingdom Metazoa; phylum Cnidaria; class Anthozoa; order Zoantharia; family Zoanthidae; genus Zoanthus; species Zoanthus sanctaehelenae. Next base: position 4,929 of record JAOTRI020112385.1, on the reverse strand, counting down.
TTGAAAACATGATTGAGTTGATGCTCTAATATCCATCACGAATAACATTACAACATGTTTCAAGAAAGTGCGACTTCTAATCTACAGTTGAATACTTGACAAGTATTCAAAAGTCAGAGTCTGAAAAGTATTCATCCTCAACTGTGGATGAGGAGTCGAACTGAGCAGTGTTGTCCTGAGAAGTGTCATCATTTTGATCCTGTGACAGATCTTCATCATCCGAAGAAAAATCCTCTTGTGATAGATCAACTGGAGTTGATTTGAAACGTCTTGTTCCACCATGGCCATTCCACAGGTGAATGGCTAGCATACGACTGTTTACACTTAGTTTCTGACGATACTCATGGAGAATAAAACCGATCACCCGGTCGATGATGGTTCCTTCGGTTTTTTATTTGACTCTAAAACACCGCACACACAAAATCATTGTTTTGGACGCAAATATTTTTAGGTCTAGGCCTAATTCGTAAACAATTAGTGATTACATTAATTGGTAAACCTGTGTAGGCCTCCTACCTAGGCTAGGCCTAGGCTGCTATATTTTTCAACTAGCCCACCGGGCAACATGACGAGGTAGATTAGCTAGCCCGGTGTGTTTTTCCTTAGACATTGTACGCCGGGCTAGTACTAAATCGAGCCCTGAATTATCTTACAATAGTAAAATATGTATCATAGTCAATTTTAAGTTAAAACAATAAAGAAAAGGTCAGAACAGGCCTCGAACTGGGTCCGTATTTTCGGAGCATTGGTTTTCGTGTAGGCGTGTTCCAGCCTAAACTCAAAACTCTGATTTCTATCCCAAACCAATCAATGAATGCTTAAAGTTGATACAATACTCCAGACCTTGAAGTCAAAAACCATACTGTTATCTAAACATTTCATGCAACATTGCATGCAACTGAAATTTGTTTCAGCGTGTGATCACCAATGAGTTTTGTTGGATGCAACATTGTACGCTACAAACTGATGTTGAATGTCGCTCTATTTTTGTAACATTGTACGCAAAAAGATTTTTTCAATGGACTTCTTTGTGGAAGCCGTTTTGATTGTTGTAAAATGCATGGGTAACGCGCCATGCTATCACGAGAAATGTTGCGTGATTTTGTTGCACTGTGTGGCCACCTCCAAAAAAAAATTGTTGCGTGCAATGTTGCATGAAATGTTGCATCGTGTGTACTCCCCTTAACTGTATCATTTCCCTTAGTGTGCTTATCGGCGTCACATCTGTACTGGTCGTTTTCTTAACTGGTGGTTTTCTTAAGGTTCCAGTTCAGCACACATGGTGGTCACTTAAACAAAAGAATCTCATTAGAATCTAGTTTGAATCTCATTATTTGACCTCCATCTGCCATTGCGTTATATCCTCGCGGGAATTAGTGAAACCCAAGAATGTCATAGATCTAATTATCATAAATCTCGAGAATCTGTATCCTTCCAAGACTTTTAGATCCCTAACCTATGCCAAATAAGATACCCCAGACCTCAGGCAAATATGACACCCTACCCAGACCTCAGAGGGTATGATACCCTATCCCAGACCTGAGACAAATATGATACCCTACCTCAGACCTCAGAGGGTATGATACCCTATCCCAGACCTAAGACAAATATGATACCCTACCCCAGACCTCAGAGAGTATGATACCCAATCCCAGACCTAAGACAAATATGATACCCTACCTCAGACGTCAGAGGGTATGATACCCAATCCAAGACCTAAGGCAAATATGATACCCTACCTCAGATCTCAGAGGGTATGATACCCTATCCCAGACCTAAGGCAAATATGATAACCTACCTCAGACCTTAGAGGGTATGATACCCTATCCCAGACCTAAGGCAAATATGATACCCTACCTCAGACCTCGGAGGGTATGATACCCATATCCCAGACTCTAGAATTCAAAATTCACACCCAAAAGGACGGCAACCACCATTATACCTCATTTGGGCGAGTTCCACCCGCCGCGTTCAATCGAAAGTCAAAAGTTCTTACATCGAGCAACACTGGACATCAGGTAGAAAGCACTACCTAATTATTGATAACTAATAGCCTATACTATCTAGGCTAAGGCCACCAGGAATTACCACTCAAATATATACATATATAGAAACGAGAAAATCTCCATAGAATCTTCAACACAAATACTCTTATCTTGTGTTTAATCTAAGATATCCATATCGAATCCAATTTGTAAGACATAATGGAGATTGAAGAGCTATTGGATGATGAATCAGAAGAAGTAGACACTACTGAGGAACACCGAGAAACATTGTCAGTTTTGGTTTCTAGTGAAAAAATTAAAAGAGTTCATGCTGAGGTTAAAAAACTCTCAAAAGAGGATGTAAAAAATACTGCAAAGGATATAAGAGTGTTCTTGCGTCAAAAGTGAATGACACAGTGCCTGATGGTTTTCTTAAGCTTGTAATCAAAGGTATTGGTATGGCTGTAACGATTATATCATTCAACAAGAGTTATCATCTGGGGCTAGTACTAGTGACTTGTACTTCTGCTATGCTTCATGTTGCCATTCATGTTGTTATACAAAAAGTTGAAATAGTTGAAAAAGAAGAGAAAGACAATTAAACTAATAATATCTTTTTGAATAACAATGGAGGAAGTTGAAGAAGTAGTTAAGCAAGAACCAAAAAAGAAAGATGAAAAAGCTTCTACATAAGTACCTACGACAAAAATACAAAAAACCCAGGAAGATTTGCTGCTGGTAAAGCTTTAGCTGAAAGAAATACAAAAGCTAGAGAGGTTGAAAAGTTTCTAACTTAAGTAGAATCAAAAAAGAAAATGCCAGTAGAAGAGCCTAGCACTGATCAACAGACGTAAACGATGACTGGATTTTATCTTTTGTCTATTGCTGGATTTCTAGTTCCCTTGTAGGCCTTTATTACAAGAGAAAAGAATACCTTTGAGCAGAACAAATGCAAGCCAAGAAACCAGAAGCTAAAACTAAAGCACAAGAGTCAAAAACTGATTTGGTAGAAATGGATTAGGTTAGTGCAGAGCACGCGTTACCATTTAAACAATGATATCACAGTGGTTGGGCCAGGTACTGTTTATAAAGCAGATATGGTTGATAACAATACATTAGTTAAAACAGTGACAGATGCAGCTGTTATAACCTGCCTCGTAGCTGGAATAGGTTATATTTGCGAGACAAAACTGTACTGACTTTCTTTGTCTCAAGAACTATACCCGAGAACTACAATTTGGTAAATGAAAAATGTGTGATGTAAAATGGTTATCTGCCGTTTTAAAAGAGAGTTTTACTAGTGATCCATCTGTAAATGTTATGAATTATGGAAAGATGACTACTGTTATTGCAGCTAGTATGGCAGCTAAAAACTATTTGCAAGATAAAAAAATAATACCTAAATCTATTTAAACTATTTTAAAAAATATATTATACAAAAATGGCGTCAATAGCTATACATGATTGTAGCAGGGGCTATTTTAAATGCAGCAACTTTTACAAGTGGTAATTATTTGGCTAAATATTTTTCTGGTGATGACGGCAAAGCATTTTTAGAAGAAAAAAGAGGCATAATCTTGCTTTAGAAAAATACAATGAAGATTTGAGAAAATACCAGGAAGAACGGGATAAATATAATGATTTTTTACCTCAACAAAATATTGAAAAAAGGTATGCAGATGAAGAATTAAAAAGAACTGATTATAACTTAGAGCTTTATAATAGATTTTATAATAAGGAAATAAAACTGAAAAAGCCTCATTGTGAAAATTATTTGCACCAACTAATTTTTTCTGATCTTTGACACCAGTCCTTCCATGCAGTTATAGATAGGTAATCAAGCATATCTTTTGGAACGCCAGACTATGGAATTTATTTGTTATAGAATAGACGTGGCATCTCTTCGAACTTTGACCATAAATCTTTAGGCAATTCAATATCAACCTCAGCAAATCCAAATCATTGGTCATTTAGAGGCTGATCAGTACAAAACTATTTTAAACCTTTTCATAGCCATGTTTTTTTATTTAATTTTTCCCAATGATAAACAATTCCTTTACCTATCGGCATATCACCTAGCATAGCGCTAGGATACAATGCATTAGCAATTTTCTTAAAAACTTTCGCATTTGAATATTGATGATCACAAATCTTTACAACACCGAATTCATGACATATTGTGAATACTATGCTTGGGCCACCAGTGGCTGCAGCTTTTTTAGCATATCCTAAGCTTCAGAATTTGGAACATATAATAATCCACATTCAGTTCCTCTAAGAACGAGTTTCATTGATACAACTAGAAGTGAAACGGTATCCTTAAATTTATCAATACTACATTGACTAAAAGAGTCCCTCATTTTTTCAAGTGCTTCGATGAATGGGATTACATCAAGATTATTGTAATATTTTAACCAGTCATAAAGGTTTTCATATTTTTTATCTTTGAATGTTTGCTGACATGATTTCCAGTTTTGAAGTGAGAGAGTAAACCCATTTCTTAGTTTTGAATACCATGCTGGATAATATGGAAGCCCTGGCTAGGAAAGTTTTTCCTGAGAATTAAGCCAATCGTAAGGAAACCAAGACTTAGTATATTGACATCCATAGGGTTTAACCCATGAAACATAACTAGTCTCTTGCCCTAAATAGTTGATGATATCAAGAAACTTTAAACCTGAAGTGTTTATAAACATGACTGTATTACCTTTCTTACCGACTTTGATTGATTTGTCAGTAGGTTTACATATTGCTTCGATGAAGTGATTTCTAATGAGATTCAAATCATATCTACCAGAGTTAAATTCCAGAAAAGGCACTTGATCAATCCATTCTTGAATATTACTTTTTTGCTTTTTGGATAACATTTCAAAATCTTCTGGAATGAATTTTGATCTAATTTGCTCTCGAATTTTTCTATTTTTGATTTCAATCTGTTTTGTAA
>JAOTRI020112374.1:0-12886 GCA_028564885.2 Zoanthus sanctaehelenae | reverse complement strand
TTTAGTTTTTTGGGGTGCAGCAAACGCGTTAATTTCCTTCATTTAAAAATTTTACCCCTTCTTTCGCGTTAATTTCCATTATTTGGAAGCGAATTTACCTTCAAATCGCGTTAATTTAAGTCGCGTTAATTTCCTACAATAAGGTAATTTATAGTTACTCAAAATGGTGCAGTTGTACCATTAATATAAAACTTATTTATCATTAAAATTGTTGTATTAAGAACAAAGTTTCAAGTAAATATTAGAATTTTTACCAGTAGTTACCAAGTATCAATTTATATTCAACATTATCATCATTTTCGCTTAGCGTTCAATTTAGGATGGAATTGGATAGGAAGACTGCTTCTTACATCTGGCAAGTCTGCATTACAAGCTCCTTCACTCCCAACATATTCACGTTCTTCTCAGTTCTCTCTACTGTTTCATTGCCTTCCCAACCTATTTAATATTCTATACTGTCTTAAAACTACTTTGTTTAATACTTAAATTTTTCCCGGTTCTATTTGTATTATATTTTACAATTTTTGTACTTTTCGTGAAAGCACTGAGGACTGTGATTCATAAATCTTACTTTTTTTACTTCCTAGTTTAAGATTTTTATAATTGTTAAAAGTGCCGTAAAATTACCTTAGCATTCCCAGTGGTAAAATAGCCAGCTGGACACAACACCTTGAAGTCGTCAGTAGTGGATGGGCAGGCATAACCAGCTGGGCAGTTAGTGCATGTTTCTTGGCTACCGATACTATAGGTACCAACTTGACAAGCAGTTTTCTGGTTTGTTGTAGTACTGGGACATTGATATCCAGGAGGACACGGTGTACAGGCCTATAAAGAAAAATATCATATAAAGTAAAACAGCAAGTAATAACTGAACAGAAATTACTAGAAAGCTGCAATCCTGGCCATGACTTTTTGATTGCACTCTCACAGTCAATTCTGTAAATATTATACATCAGTTCTCATTCCTTAAATCTTTCATCACCCAAAATAATAACAATATGTTAAGTTCAAAGTCCTTACTATATGTCAGACAGATTGCCTTGCTAACCCATGTTAAATGGCTAAGCATCTGGTTTCCATGGGTTTCTAAACAAAGAGTTGCAAATGATGATTGCTATTCTTGTTTCCAAGGTCGACTTTCACCATGATTCCAACATGTATTTTCAATTTTACAACTCCAACCTGACATAATTATCTTAAAAACCCTTGGTTCCACTATCGGTATGTTAATCTTAGCTTCTATTCCTGCACCTACTTCTGATTCATAATTCACTGGTTTGCCATCTATTATATTTAACCACGTTCTCTGTTTTCTGAGTTCAATCATAATTGTAGAGAGAAACTTACAGTTTGACGTCCCACAGAAAATGTGCCATTTTTACAGGGGATTGTTTGGTTGCTATTTGTAAGTGGACAGGCCATTCCAACTGGGCAGGGAGTGCAGCGATCCTGTGCTCCACTAGAAAAAGTGCCCTAGAAAATAATAAAACTATGTTAAATGAAGCTATACGTACAATTATCTCGTTGTCTTGCTGGGAAAACCTTTTAAAGACATTTTAATGCCATTTACGGTATTTTGTAGACAAACTCTCATAACCATTTAGTTTAAAATGAGTTACTTAAGCATACTTTTTTTTTACAATTGAAAACCAGGTTTGTCCTGAAAGGATATTTCTAGAGATTAGTTGCCTTATTAGTATACGGAACACTAAAACACTTATTCTATTTCAATGGATTGTGGTTAGCACCTATCAATTTATATCAAGAGAAAATGAGGGGATAGAGAGGGACACTCCCAGTCTAAGCTTTGGATATGTCAATTCCAGTAAAGTTATTTATAGATGGGAAAACTGTTCTCCAATACGTCCACATGATGGCCAACTTTGATCTCATGAGCTGAGTGAAAGCAAATTAATTGCGGATGGCACGGAAGGAGATACTGATTTCGAGACCTTTTATAAAGATCTGCACTTTGTTAATTCACTAGATTTATTAAGCTGCACAAGGGCCTTGATTTTGAGGCAATGGTTCTTCAACTTGATTGGATCTCTTCGACAGCAACGTTTTCAAAGATTTAACTGCAAGTGTGGGACTTTCTCTTGCAGCCTTTTCAAGCCGTTGCCAAGTTTTCATACTACAACACACCTTCGATCTTGTGATTTCTTTCCCAATCATTGCTTACAGTTACTTTGTTGCTGAAGTTTAAACTTCTGTTTGTTGCGATCAGTAGCTTTCCACACCTTGTACAGACCGAGAAGAGTATCAAACAGTTTTTCAAGTTTTTTTAGAAAATGCCGTCTAATGAACTTCGTGCAAAGACGGTCAAAATACTAACAAGTTTTAATGGACATGGCGATTGTTCGACTGTCAACTCGCTTCATATCCGTGTCAAATCAACACGAGACGTGTTTCTTGAGCTTTTTACGACTTCAATATGGGATTAAAGTATTAAACAATGGCTGGGAAGATTTTTGTACATTGCCTTACGGGAATAACCAAGTTAACGGTGAGCTATTTGTGTCACACGTGTTTGTTGTTGAAGAGTTGCCAAATGTCCGCCTTCACATTCATAATTTCGCTGCTTTCTTGCGACGTCAAATTTGAATTGCCCTAAACATTATTCTTTCAGCTAATGTCTGTAATGTATAATTATTTCGACTTGTAAAATGGCTAAATCAACTCAGTCTATAAAATTTCCAATATTTATACGAACTTTGCCGCCAAACGAAAGCTCAGTGCCGTGACAGCAGCCCATACATTAAGACTTGTTTTGTTTCTATTTTTTTGTTTTTAAGTATTTTACCTTTTTAGAACCCAAATTTATGTAAGAAATACGTTTTATAGTTTAACTTAGACATAAAGGAAGGTCCATTGAAGAAAGAACAAAACAAAATAAATACGGACTTTGTACGATTTTCATTATGCAAATGTAAAAGTGAGCTTTTAACTTGAAATTAAAATCAAGATGCCTCGAACCATGAAAAAGGGTTCAAGCGTACCATTTGCAAACTGACACTTTTTACAGAACTGATAAAGATTAATTCTATGATAGGAACAACTTTCTTGATTTTTTTTAAACTTATAATTGACAATGACTTTTATGGGAGGTTTTCATGAATATTTTTTTTATAATTGACAATGACTTTTATGGGAGGTTTTCATGAATATTTTTTTAGACATTGAATGATTGCTTGCATATCTGAGGTTCTAAAACGCCAAAGTAATTTTTCTTTTGCCATCAGTAAACCGGAATTAACGCCTGTACGTATCTAGTTTGCTCTAACATTAAATCGAGAAACTTATGCGGACATCTGAGGAAATAGTCTCAAACTATAAATAACTTTACTGGAATTGACATAATTTATCACAGCCAACCCCTTGAGTGTCCCTCTCTGTCCCCTCATTTTCTCTTGTTTATATTTTACTGTACCTTTTCAAAAGTGAAGGTAAAAGAAATAGGAGTTAATTAATAAAAGATGAAAAAAACTATTCTAATTTAAAGAAACACCAAATGTAACTGTAAGCAACCAATTGATCTCTAACACTTACAGGCAGGCATTTCACGTTACCAGTTCCGTCCTTTTGAGGGCATTCAAATCCACTTGGACATGCTTCACAAGATGCTTTTCCTCCACTTGAAAAGTACCCAGGCTGACAGTCAAATTCATCATCTTTATCAATGCTTGGACAATATTTACGTGGAGGACAAATAGTGCAATACTGCTTTGAACCAGTTGAGTAGGTACCTAAAACAAAAGTAAAAGATATAGTTATCTTAAACATTATTTCAGAAATGCAATGGCCCTTTACGAAAAAATAAGATTAAATCAAAATGGAGATAAGAAATATTAGAGATAAAAATCATAAATATGATTGATTTCTAAAAAGTGTACTTGTGGGTCATTTGATTCGAGTATCAATAAGCAGATCCAATATGAATCAGTTTGTAGGAAATCTGCTCAAGCTCAAACTGACAACATTAGATAAGGTTTTTGGTCAGAGTCCTTTGACCAAATGATGAACAAGGGCTCACATTATCTGATAAATAGATTATGAGTTTACAATGTGACTTCTAATACTAGCGATGCCTTGGCCAAGCAACAAGCCTTGAAGCCAAGTTATAACACTTTGTCATACAGGCGACAAGCTTGGCAGTGTTGGTTGCCTTAACATCTCTCTTGAGGGTGACTACAAATATTAACAAGAGTCTTCCTGGATGGCATTTGCCATGAGATGGCTCCCAAAGATTAAGGTGGTGTACACGGAGCACTGCGTGCCTCTGACAATGGCCTGAGTCTCACCTAAGTGACTATGCCTGATAATATAGGGATGTTTCCATAAAGGTCACTAATCCAGTTCAGTTCACTTAAAACTTAATATTATTAGAAAATTATTATTTTATCTTTTTAAAACGTTAGTTATATTTTTCCTCAAAACTATTTTACAATATTATTACAGATCACTCATGTTAATTAAATACCAATTAATATTTACTTTCAAACATGCATTATATACAATATGTGACAGTCCATGAGAAAACCAACTCTTTTGAAGGACGAACGCGAACGCGTTTTTACACTTTTAAACAAAAAAAAACGCACCTTCGTTCGAAAAAAATGAGCCCAGCGTTTTCCTGCGTTCGTGTTCACATCTTGGTGCGTTGGTCTGGTTCTCGTGCATTCGAAAAGAACGAAGTGCTGCGTTCAAAACGAACGCATTAACTGCGTTTTTTTTTAACGCAGTAACTGCGTTTGAAAAAAATGCAGCAATTGCATTTGGAAAAAAATTTTCAGAAGATACCATTCAGTTTATGCTTAACGATTTTTATTTAAAGTGAAATCTCGATAAATCAGATAAACAGTTTGTTATGAAAGGTGTTTTTTTTCACTGTTAAAATTATGCAGAATTTACATATTTTACACAAACAAGATTGGCTGAATATTATTTGGAAAGATATCACATTGGCAAAAGAAGATATATTATTCAAATTTTGCATCTTCCTTATCCTCAAATAATAATTTTATCCCATTATTATGTTTACTGTACCTGGGATGCACTGTTTGTTAGTGGATGATGCTACTGAAGGACACCGCTCACCAGCAGGGCAGTCATGACAAGTTATACTGTTCCCTACACTCCAGCTACCAGGCGTGCATGCCACTGGCTTTTCCTAAAAGAGAAATCAACAATCTGTTAAGGGGGTACTCTAATCAGAAAAACAATTTAGGTTTAAGTAAAGGCTACATTTGTCCATAGTAGCCAACTAGTGTGTTTTGTCTAAACACAGCAAACGACAAAGACTAAATCTGTTCAAAGTTTGCAATTTTGAGGCAGAAAAGGTTTGGTCAGCAAATATTGGCGTTCTTGTAATACCAATATTTACAAGCAAGAAAATTGCCCAAGTTCTTACAGTGAAAAAACATAAACCTTTGTTTATTAACAATCACTGCGTTGTCTATTTATCTGAATGTGATTTGTGTGATACAATTATGTCGGGTACACATCACGACAGCTTTATCAATAATGTTAATGAATAGTAATGATGTTGTGATAACTTTGCTTCAGATGTTTTACTTATAATAATGATACCAGTGGAGGTGCTGATTATGAGGATACTGATATTTATCAACTACAGCTATTTGCTAATGCGGCTAAATAATCAATATTGTCAATGATTGTCAAAGTTTGACATCGTTAATAAAAGAGATATATATGGATGCCATCATTGGTTTGTTGTAAGTCAAAAGTGTATAAAAAACAAAGTTAGAACAACGAATGTTTGTTTCACAGGAAAAAAAAGGTTCCAACTCACGTTCTTTAGGGGACACTTAAAGCCTGCTGGACAATCATAACATCGTGTTGCTCTTCCCAGACTGTACTGGCCAGTAGAACAATTAGCCACACTTGCCCTGTTTGTAAACAAGATAAATACAATTATATAACTAATAAACAATTATTCCAAGAGTGCGCGATGGATATGGGATGGTAAATAGCAACAAGGAGCGTAGCGCTGAGTTGGCTATAATCATCTCATATCCAACAAGCGCGAATGGAATAATTGTTTAAATAAATTTCATGAGTTTTCCAAACTCTTTCATATTTTAATAGTAAAAAACTTTTAATAAATTGATAAACAAGATTTTTTGCTATTTTCCATATATGGTCATTCAGAATATGAGCGGATAACCGAGATTAAGTTAACCAATTAGAATGCCAGAAACGCAATATTCGAGGTTGAAAATTTAATAAGTATTATTATTCAAATACTGTTTTATTGTTCAACCTAAAAAGCCATTATAAATAACAGTTAGCAGTTAATAGCAAAAAATATTGTAAAAAAACTACGAAGTCAAACTAATGCAATACCGAAATTGAGTTGGTTTATACACAGTTACTTTTAGATTCACAACATTTTTAGTTCCTTAAGAAGAAGTATGAATTAATCTAATATACTGTAAATGCACTTAAGATCTTAAAATGAACAAATAGAGCCATTCAATTTCAAACACTGTGCTTAAAACGCTGTTTTGTGTAGAAATATTTACCAAACAGATTGTGCTATTACAAGGAATGATCTATCTTCATGTACATAGAGAATGTTCTTTGGAGTTATATATATCGAAGTTAAAATGCAAAATGAAAACTAACCCTGAAAAAATTTCAGTTTTAAAAAATGATAAATTTTACATTAACGTGAAACAATAATTACATGATATCAATAACAAGAAGTTATTCAGAAAAAATCCTAGCCCCAGATGGGATTTGAACCCATAACTCTCCGTGTTCTAGTCGGATGCTCTACCAACTAAGCTACTGGAGATTCTGGTGTGCAAGGGTCGATATTTTGGATCTGGAATGGAACCTCATCGGGTGGCAACACAGCCTAGTAATGACTGACGCACATGAACTCACTAACAGATTAATACATATCAAGATGCGGCCAACCAACCTCCTACGTGAGTATATTAATGTGATACAATAATGAAATGTTATTGATAAATTTTACACAGGAGTAAAAAAATGTTCAATGAATTGCACACCGTGAAGTAAAACAATTATATAAAGACTAAGTTTACATATTACATGTTATTAAATGCAACTGAGTAGAAGATCACGAACTTTCATAAACAACTGATTATTAACAATAGTACACTTAACTTTATTTGTAAAGTATACAAAATAAAACTAAATCTCAAACTAGTTTAGATCATAAAATTTAATAACTGTAATCTCACTCTAAGACTTACTCTGGTATTGCGCAATATGAGCCTGCTGGGCAATCAGTGCAGTTGTCTGCTCCTTCACTGCCAAAGGTTGTGGTGCCAAGGGGGCACCTTGTGGGTGCCTGTGTACTTGTTACACACATTGCGCCTACAGGACACACAGTACAGTTGGCTTCCCCAATCAAAGAATAACTACCTTTGGGGCAAGGACTGCTAGCTGAACTAGGAGTAGGGCAGCTATAACCAGCACGACACTGAAGGCAAGAAGTGGATCCCTATGGATAACAATAAAATTATGATAAATATAGAGTAACTTATAAGTTGCAAAATAATTCCTACAAACTTGTTATTCATCCAATTACAGACTGAAATAAGAGACATGCATATACAAAACTAACCACAAATACATCTGTTTTATGTTGTTATATACTTTTTATTGTACATTTAAGGGTAAAGCCCACTACCAACATGACCATAGTGTCCTATATCTAGGCTTCAAGTAAACTAGCTACTAGCACATTTGTGCTATCTGTACTTGATTTTATATTCATGGCTTGTTGTTATTTTTAAAAAGGAAATTTTTTTATTGAAATAAAGAATGAGCCTGTGCACTTTGTTCAGTTATAGAATAATATAATTATGAATTGTAAATTTACGAAACAAATGCCAAGAGAAAAACGAGTCAAAGGCAATACCACTTGTTATGATGGCAGATAATTATTCAAACATTTTAAAACAATTTATCAAAACATTTGGTATTGTATACCATTTTGTCGGTTAAAATATATAATTTTCAATTATGCTTTCGATTTAAAACATTTTTAAATCAAATTTGACTGCTGCCTATATATAGTAAACATTTTGCTTCACTTCTCTTGAATAAGCACAACTATATAAACATGTCTGTTGATGACAAGTGTAAAAATGTTGGACTTTTGCTAAAATGCAAGAATGCTTGTTTGGGCAGCCAAAATAAGATGGAGAATTACATCAACCTATCTTCATAACACAGAGGCCTTTGAACAGCCAATTACAAACAATACTATATAACCACCAACTCTCAAAGTTAGTACTCGGGTGGGTGACGGCCTAGGATTTTACTTAAGAACAAAACCTTCTCCAAACTTTATTGAAAGCACTGCACCTGTACAGTTATATTTGATCACCTGGGATGAGTAGGTTCCTTCAGGGCAACTCTGTGGTAGCTGAGAGGGGTCTGGGCACTGAAATCCTGCACTACAGTTAATGCATATTTTGATGCCTTCAGGTGAGTATGAACCAGTTTCACAGGGAACAGGTGGCTGAGTGGCATTTTCACATCTGTAACCAGCAGGGCAAGGGGAACATCTAGGTATCTGAGAAAACATTCACAGTGTAGATTGAACGTTACAATATAACAATAATACTGTTTTTAGTTAGTTTAACATTGGGTTGAAAATACTTCCTTTAATCTATCAATGGCTGTATTTCAGTTCTTTGTCAAAGCAACCGACCTTAATATTGATAAGGAACTAACATCTCTGAAAATATATTATTCTTTGGTTGGAGCAACTTATAGCTGCAATTTAGTCAACTGACGGATTTTATAATTCTCACAGTAAGTAGAGTAAGCTAAACCCTTTTATGAGCCTAGTGGCCCATGGGTCTGGTGCTTATCTTCGGATTCTGTAGTGTTAACTGGATTAGAGACACGAATTCCCCCTGGACGGGACACTAATCCATCACAAGTTAGCTTCCAGCAGACTCTAGTACTCATTTACCTACCTGACCCCAGAATGGTGGAAAGCTAAGTTGGCTAAGACAGAAAAGAGGGTCACACAAACATTCAAATCTCGGCAAAGTGCCAGAATCGAACTGGGGACCTTGTGGTTGGAAGGTAGAGATCTTACCAACTGCACCAGTCATGTTCGTCTGTAGAGTAAGGAACTGATGTTTCAAGCATTATCGATTGGTCATTGTAATAGTGGGTTAGACTGTGTTTTGTAGTTTATGATCATTAACAAGTGTGTACAGTATGTAAATAAGATGACATTTCGAAGCTGTTGCATTTACAACTTATATTTCTTATGAAGATGGTCATAAAATATTTTTCTTTGTGTTGTGTTCGTAATGCTTAAACGTTTATAGGAAATGGTGGTTCAGATGGCAAAGGTTAATGGAGTGAGATAGAACAGGCAGATATGGTGAGGTGGGATGATGGGCATGTTTTAAGAAAAGTGTTGGAACTTGCTCAAAGTGAAGGGCACAAAGAGAAAACATGAAGATGCAAGTGGAGAAGGAAAACGAGATGTTTGAAGAAAAAGCATGCCTTGAATCAATGAATTGGAGAGTGGGAATTAATTTGGAGAGATTGCAACCAAAGATGAAAGAATCTAACTATCCCCATTTACGTGAATAAACCCCAATCAAAACTGGGTTGATAATTAACCTCTCAGTGCAAAGACTCATAGTTGATGACTGGTACCTTTCACAGCTTACCTTTCCAGCATTGTTCCAATATTGTTCTACAGCACACAGTTGAGGTGGTTTACTAGGGTCATCACATGTGAAGCCAGTTGGACAAGGAGAGCAAAACGCAGCCAAGCTGTTGCTGAAGGTACCTAAAACAAATACTTTGCTACTTAACTCCAGTTACTTAATTTGACAACTGCTCAAAAAACATTACTTGCACGTAATTATTACATGAAGTTCTTTATGAAACATGTGATTAATCAAACATAAAACACAATTTAGGATTGAAGCACAAATCATAGATAAAATACATTAATAATGTTGACTTGATATGTGTTCCCAAAATCTACCATCTAATGTGTAGTTTTAAAATTCTAATATTTTCTATGGAGTCACATAAATTCACAACATTTTGCTAATAAAAACGTACAACAGTTAAACTTAGTAATTCAGTAAGAATGTACTGTACCTAATGGACATGTTCTGCAGAACCCCTCCCCTGCTGGGCTGTATGTCCCTGCAACACAGTCACTAGGTAAAACTGGGGTGGAACCATCCATGCATTTTTTCCCTGCTGGACACAACTGGCATTCTCCAGATCCAGCAGTACTGTATTGACCATCAGGGCATTTCTATTAATGATGTGACAGTGAAAGAGGTCACTGGAGAAACACTTTACAAGTATAACTTATAACTAAATGAGATACAACCAAATTATATTCAAATTAAAGAAAGGTTGCCTCAGTGCTTAATTCTGTCAGTAATTGTCTGGAGGCAAGTAAACGTCCCTTGAGAGTCATCAATCCACTAAGTGTATGGATAGAAGCATCACATCACTTGAATTAGGTAGCTGACACATTTAGATTCTATTAATGACTTCAGTAAAAGATGACTAAATGCACCAATACAGTAAATCAAAGTCTTTTGTAAATTTTGTAAAGTACAGCTGTGTTTTTCTATATTTTGCAATATTTTCCCATAAACGCAATGGGATTTCACCTACGAAAAGACAAATATTCTTGGATAATTTCAATAACTATAATTATCAGTAAAACAGCCAGTAACATTTATTTGAACAACTGATAAAGATAACCAGTTACCAGAAACCTGAGTGAATTAATGTATTCTACGTTTAACTCTGTAACCAATAAAAATTATATTTTAGCATTTTGACTATGAAACATAGAAGCAAATTAGGTCACAAAAGTTCTATTTTTAATCAACATTATATGTTTTTACTATTATAAATTATAAAAAGAAGGAAGGTCTAGCTAAATAACATTTCTTGATGTTCAGCTACATGGTAGCAAGTCATATCCACTGCGACAAAAACAATTTTATCATAAACCACCTAATATTACTAACATAATTTAAATACTATTATGTTGCTTCATTCTTCATCAGTACTTACAGAGCAAGTGGACTGGCCAGCGATACTGTATTCACCAAAATTACATGGCTCTGGAGACACAGAAGGACTTAGACAGGAATAACCAGAGGGACATGTTTTACACACCACATTACCTGTGGTGTTTGAGAATGTTCCTGTGGGGCATAATTGGGGTTTGTTGCTAGGACTAGGGCAATAATGGCCAATATCACACAGCAGACAATGCGTCCCATTACTATACGTTCCAGCCTAACATATCAAATGCAGAAAGAAAAGATAATTACTTTATATTTACAGCATCATGCAAATAAGCTGAAAATGCAATAGAAATGAGAAATGTAAAATATACAGTCCAAGAAAATATAAGGTACTAGATAGATTGCTTGAAAGAAGATATAAACTAGAACAGTCTATAGATAACACCATTTGACTTGTAGGGCTGTCAGTTTAAAAAGTCACAGTTTATGTAACTCATTTAGAAACTCATTTAACCTATGTTTCAAAAATGATAAATGCCTTGGAGTTTGCAGTGAGGAAGATAATGACAGATAGTAGCACTTTGTCTAGTAATGTTGATTACAATAATGTTATTTAATTAAAACAAATCTTACAACTGAGACCAAAAAATACTTACACTGCAGGGGATGGGTGTCTGACCAGGGTTCAAACAAATCTTTCCTGCAGGACATGATAAACATTCTGATGAACCCTCAGGAGAGTACTGCAATGTAAATAAAACTCAATTTATGAGCACGAGACACATGTATCACTCCACAGTAACTATGAATGTACTTTTAAGTTGCAAGCAAACTGTCTTTTACTTTTGACAAACAGATATCTTCAATTTCAGATTTCAATGGTGATGCAAAGTTTGGTACACAAGATATATATTTGCCAAGTGGCTGAGATCCAAATTAAATAACAGAAAATAGATTAGCTGATTTAACTGGTGATAATGAACCCAGAGTGAAAGTACTCTGACAGTAACTATCATTCAAATGCACAGAACTGTTGTTCTATAATAATTATTTTTGGATTTATTATACAGTAGAGTACATATAGTAATATGCCTGTTTAAAATTCTAAGCTTGCATCTTTTTGTGTTGAATTTATTACAAATTATACTGTATTAGATTCTTCTGTTTCATGAATATCATTATCTTATTTGTATTGAATTCGGCATGTGAGATTTAGCATTCAAAACATCTGGCCATAAAACTATTTGACAGAAGAATTATATAACAATGAGAAATAACTATTTCAACCAGCAGTTAGCTTCTTCTTAATAAACTTTTAATTTTAAGAGCTTTTAAAAGAACTCTTCAACATATTAGGAAAAAATAAATGTGAAAATTGGTTTTGAAAAGAAAACACAGGAATTTCTACACAGTAACACTTAAGACTGTCCATAAAATATGTTTGTTAAATTCTTCAAAAATTCTTGAGGTACCTGAGAGTTAGCACAAGGGATTGGATCTTGGTCTTTGTTGGGGCAACGAGAGCCTGCTGGGCAAGCAATACACTGTGTTGATCGTGATGCTGTGGTATAATATCCTGGTGGACACTGGAATAGATAGCAGATTATTGGACTGATTTACATTATGTATTGAAAGCTAGTAGTACACATTAATATTGAAAATAATATTAACTATATAAAATTATACAACTATATACAGGATATTACATAGAGATACGGATTTTATCTTCAAGTGTTGAAAAAATATCTCACGAGCGAGCATAGCGAAAAGATAAAATCCATATCTCCAAGCGACCATGTAATATTCTGTTTATCATATAATTATCCATAAAATACTTTGCAGCC
>JAOTRI020112363.1:0-12887 GCA_028564885.2 Zoanthus sanctaehelenae | reverse complement strand
AAACTGAATACAGAACTCATTTCCATATGAAAGGTTTCGCACTTAGACTCGTTTTCAAACAGAGGCACAAGAGAACTCGGAAATGGTCGGATTTTGAGGAACCAGAACAAGGGCACCATCAAGGCATGAGAATTACAAATAAATACTGTACAAACAGATTATCCGCACATCATCAAGGTACATTACTAGGCAGTGCTTTTCTCGCTCGCCGTAGGCTTAAGAGACAGGGAGCAACTGCCCAGCAGGGTACCATTAATCTAACTAAAACAGAATACTATGTGAAAACCTTCTGAGTAGACTTGGGGAGACCCGTGCAGCAGTGAAGAACGTTACAAGCACACAAAATCTGTATCCACTCACTCACTGAATCACTCAATCACTAGCTCAATCACTCACTCAATTTTTATTATTTAGAGACGGTCAATCATCAGGTAAATATCTATAAATATCTGGGCCCAGTTGTTCAAAGGCTGGCTAAGTTTAACCCTGGGTTAAGCAAGAATTCAATCAGGAATTTCTTCTTTAAGAAATTGGTAAACGGCTATTTATTACTACTATTTGGATTTTTCTAGGAAAAGTCTAGTTAATCTCAGTTACCTGGGACCCAGATATCTAACATTCAGTCCATATCTGCCATTTTACGATAATAATTTCACAAACTTTCTCTCGTCTCAATCATTGTCATTTTCCCTCATTAATGTTCATAGTAGTATGCTTGTGTTTCTAGAAATACCAGCGACAGAAATGTATTTGGAATCCCTTAAACCTAATTAGCTCTATTTTGTTTTTTATCCCTAAAATCCCTGTTGTTCATAGATGAAAATCACTTGTGTATCTCTAAATATTAAATTTTGTCTCAAGTCAGCTAAAATGCCTCCGGGGCTATTCCTTATTTAGAAGTATGTGACCCTTTACGTGAAATGTGAAAAAGAATTTCCATTAATGGTGTTTTGCAAATACCTATCATACGAGTTAGGAATTGGCGAGTTTCCGTGTGATAACGGAAAGTCTTTTTACATAATTTGCAATCTGGTTCCAAGCAACTGTTGTCAATTTTCTTTTTTTTGCTGCAAGCTAACTGGCGTAAGCATTTAATGGTACTCCTTTCCGTGTGATTCTAAAGTTAAGTGCGTCCTTTACTGGTAGAAAATAACTAAATCTACAAACGGAGTGAAGGAAGCTGGAGTACAATGCACAGTTTATCGAAAAGTGATACGTTTCATATTAATTAACTATATTTACTGTTGTACCAGGTTGCCTGTAGTGAGGAAAATGCTCCCACACTTGAAGGTGAAGATCTTCCTATTAAAATAGACACAGATTCTGATTCCATATCAGATCAAAAGACAGCTGATGATTGTAAGGATCCACCTTCTACAGTGGTCTGCTCCTCCCCTTTGAACTGCAGTGTTAATTGCCCTCACCATCATGTTGGAAGCCATGGTAAGTCATGGTTAGCGAGTTGTATTTGTATATCGGTTTGAACCTTGGAATGCAAGGAAATCGCTTGAGTAAGAAATGTATTGAATGTTGATGTGAAGTTTGAGGTCACGTTTTGAACGTATAAAGTCTGCATATGTGCACTTCTTTCCTATCTCGTTAAATTCCCTATTCAGTTTGGCTGACACAAACACCCCTCCAGACAAAGAATGTCTCTGAAAATGTTCCAGAATATAAAACTGGAAACTGTTTATATAGTATTATTCAGTATCTAAGAGTTCATCAACGGTAACATCTTCATTAGATTGAAGTGGACCATAACTCTTGTTTGAATTGAAAGCAGCTAAGTAACGTTCACTCTATTACTCAGTGTGTGAAGACATTAAGTACTGATTTAATATTTAATGGTAAATGAAAGTCCAAAAGAGAATTAAGTCTGGCCCATATGAGTCAGGACATTTTTGTATCCGCAAAGTATTTTATCCAGAAACAAAATATCTGCATCTACATGTAGCGTAAACGAATCGTAAACGACCGTCGAAACGTATCCGCTACGTATCCGGATATCTCAAAGGAGAATGGAAATAATCGCTCCGAAAAGACTGGATTGATACATTACTATGAAGTCATCGAAGACAAAAAGAATTCCCGGATACTTGCATCCACATGTATCCCGAGACGAATCGTATACAGAAATTTCCACTGTGGAGACCGTATAGACAAATATTCGGAGACACTGCAGAGACGCTAAACGCATTTGGCGGTCACGTGTGGACTCTAAGTGTATCTGCACAAAGAAGTTTGGGGATACAAGATCTCCGGACTCGTGTGGACGGGGTCATAATCTAGACGGTCTGTTGAGTTCGTGCTTTTTATAAGTAGCTCAGAATATTGATCCAATTTGAATCCTTCTTTATTCGCCAACCAATGTTTTAAGAACAAATAAATAGCCAAAGTTAAGAGTGCAATCAGGAAAGAGTATTACGGCACAACAAACATTCTTCCTGCGTCGTTCAGAGAAGTGTATCCTAGTTCTGGCGCATCATTCTTTCAGGCGATCAGAAAACTAATGCTCAATCAATGACACAGATTATTCTTCTAACTTTCCAAACGTGCAAAGTTTAGAAGAACTTAGACGCTTAGCAGTCTAGCAGTACTTAACAACAGTAATCTTTTTTCCCTTTGAAGGGATCCTCTAAAGCTTCAATAACGATATTTGACTTTTTAAAAAAAGGTTCGCGAGTATAAGCTAACATTAAATTTTATCTTTGAATTATCTTGAAGGGAGAAAAGTTGACAACACAGTTCAGAAAGATTGGATAGCAGAGGAGAAGATCGACTGCGACTCGGATGACGAGACCTCATCTTCTTCATCGTCTTCTGAAGACAGTGGCAGTGACGATGAGGAAGAAAAATTACCAGAGGTAAAGGTTTCCAAGTTCAAGATCTCTCCTAACAATCAAGCTTGTACTCCACTGAACTCAGAAAGAAATCGAGTAGGCATTCCAAGCTGCAAGGCCACTTTGCAGCGGGAATGGCGCCATTCAGGTGAACCTATGTCGGACATCGAAGGATCATTCAAGAATGCTGATACGGACGTACCTACCATTGGTAACATCTCACCTGCCTTTGAGAGCAAAGTAGAGCTGTCAAGTTACAATAACCTTGATATCTACCAAGAGATAGACCAGGAAGTGGACTTTCCCGACACAGACAGTACGGCTCTGATTAAAGAACTCTGTGCCGAAGTATTTTCTATTGAAGTTCCTGGAAACCCAGATTTGGTATCGGACGAGGACTGATGTTCCACTTTGGAAAAATTACTCCAGAATGAAAAATCTAACAGTGAATTAATTTTGTACAGAAAGTATTGAGGCAAGTAGTTAGTAGAGTTCTTAGAGAGCTTTTTACAACAATAGGAGGCACACATAAGTGTTCGTGTTTTTTTTTCGGAAACGTCAAACATACTTTTGGCCTCTTAACGTAACAAATTTTTTATCATTTTTATGGTTTTGTTAAAACGTAATTTAATGCCAACTATCGTCCTAAAACATTGATAAGTAACCACGTCATTATATTTTCTGAGCATACGTGTAAGTTAATACCGTGTGTAACAGACTTCACACGGTCATGAAAATGCATTTTCCAGGCCTGGAAAAGTCAAGAAATTGGGGGAAAATGGCTGAGGTCATGAAAAAGTCAAGGAATTATATTTTTCCCTTGAGCTATGGCTTTTTGGCAAATGAAGTATTAATATAATTGAGCGCAACCGTGCTAAGATGAAACGATGACATTTCATTACATTAACAAGTTTAGTGTTCTGCTGTAAATTCAAGAACGTTAGTCTGTCTTTAAGTGTCCAGAAGAAGTGTTTGGTTTTTAAAGTTAAAGTGCGTAGAGCCCCGTTTTATTCTGTGGATTCTTTGAATTCTTGTTGTTTCTGAGTCATGGAAATGGTATTTGGTCGCGGAAAACTCGCGGAATTTCACTTTCCATTCTCAGAGTAAACCCTGCGTAATTACTAATATATAATCTAATGGACGTTGTCAGTGTTATCATTGGTGGTAAAATCTAGTAGGAGTTTTTAAAACAACGGCTTTATTTTTAAATAAGGCACATTTAGTTCGTGTACTACAATTATTTCAACCAATTGCTATTATATTTCCTGCTACATAGAGCACGATGGCCATTTAGATAATGTTCCAATCTCCTCAGAGTCATCGTTACCCTTGGCCATTAGTCAAAAACTGATACTGAGCAACACGGTGAATAACGAGGCAGTCACGAAGTTCTTCCCATCTGGTTTCAGTGTGGAGTCTTACACTTATGCATGCTTAAAATGTTTGCTCCCATAATCTCTCGTTTTCTGGCCGCAGTTCAAGGGGAACGAATTAAGGCTTTGATTTATGTATATATAATTTCATGCGAAGAAAAATAATAAAAATAATCTCAGCTTGATATCTGAATCGAACTCATAACGTTTCGTACACAAGTCGGACGGTTTACCTCTGAGCTCCGGGAGTTCACCTGGTGAGTGAAGTTTCTAGATCGGGTAATGACATAGAGTGAGTTACCACGGCGCAGTGGCGCATGGTCTGACTAGTGCATAGAAAGTTCTTTGTTCGATTCGTTCACATTATTGCTTAATATGTTTTTTTTTCTAAAAAAAAACTTTTATTTTCATTCATGTGTTTCAGGCATTGTTTATAACCTTCCTGTATATTGTACAGATGTTTCGTATCTCTGATTTTTATCAAAACGAATTTGGATAAAAATTATGCAAAACAACCGACGCTTAAGGAATTATGTAATTTCGAGCAAGGAATAACGTCGTAATTTTTTGAAAATGGAGCCATGGTGATTTCAAACCGTCGGTTGTTTTGTGTACGATACGTATTGTCGTATCTCTGATTTTTATGATTACTAACTTGGATAAAAATTTTGCAAAACAAGCGACGCGTCAGGAATTATGTAATTTGAAGGAAAAACGTAATTTTTTGAAAATGGAGCCATGGTGATCTCAAACCGTCGGTTGTTTTGTGTTATTTTTATTTTAAATCTATTTCAGATTCAGTTAGATTTCAATGTTGTTTATTTTATATTCAACGAAGTCTTAAACGGAACATATTCCATTGTCCATTGTTTTGGTGGATTTTATTAACTCTTAATAAAACCTGTTAGTTTTGATGTTTAAAATCACAAGTTGTAACTCATGAAATTATAAGCTCGAGAAAGCTCTTGTTATCTGAGAGTTGAATGTTGCTAGGCAAACCGAGACATGTGCTAAAGGGATCGGATGATAATTAAATAGGCCTTCGGACTATGTCAAAAGAAAGAGATAAAGTTGATAATTTTTTTTTGGATTGATTAAGTATCTGGTAAAACCTGATTTCCATATAATCTTTCGAGTCGCCCCGATCGTCTTCGTCTTTTGAAAATGATACCAAGCGACCTAAACGATTTATGGAAACTGCTCAGTAATGATCACCATATTATGGTGTTCCTGGCGTCCTCTAAGGCCAAAATGCATCGTTAACATCCACCACAAGGTGTTTACAAGGGAGCGGGGATTGTTTTGACCTAGCTGACCGCACTCCTATAGAATTTGCTATTCTTGCTTGGTAAGACTTTTTGCTTTGTTTGGGCGCTTTCCCATTCCTTGTTGTCGTAGTTTTCGCGCTTTTCCTTCCAACACTTTTTTTGAAGTTTGGAGCTCTACATCTTTTAAGATAGATTTGGAATAGTAAAATTGTGATAAAGTTTTGTCGAGAGTTTCGTGGTCGTATTCTTCAAAGTTTTGTTTGACTTTCCTTGCTGCTACCCATTTCTTAAACACATTTATCCAGTAAATTGTGCTTTTTCTAGTGTTTTCGTTTTCACTAGAAAACATTAAATATTTAATTTCGTTTTCATAAACTTTGGCAAACCGCGAAACCATTGTTCCCAAAACAATATATTTCGCAAACCAGCAACTAATTAGAGCCTAGTAATTTTGCCCTCAATTAAAGAAAAAAGCCCTGCCTTTTGAGCCAATCAGTATCGAGTAATTTTGCCCTCTATGTTGTAAGAGATGCAACACTCCTATTTTTCTATGTCTTTCTAAACACTTTAGAAATTGTGCATAATTTAAATATGGAGATGATTTCGACATAGTTTTTCGTATGTTTTTCTCCTTGTAAATAAATTTTTATCGTAGTCTACTGAGAATAAGAGTAATCCTAACTCGAAAACATTGCGTCATGAAACCAGTTTTTAAACACTTGAGTGGCAATGTTGTTGGCGCGCGACACATTTCTAACGGACCAATTGGAGCGAAGATAAAACGTGATTTATTGTCTCTGGGAACGGTCTGTTCTCACAAGCCCCTAAGAAAAGCCTAACAGCTGAATTTTACTCAAAATTTCTCGTTTTTCTACGATCTTTCGACCATCAAAGCAAATCAATAAGGAGCGATATCTATTGGGCTTTTAGAAAATGATTTATTATTTGGGATTCGGCAAACTTCTTGACGACGAGAGAGCGATTTCTGGGGTTGCATCTGATCTCGAAGCAATCGAGTGTGCAGCCTTTCATATTTTTTTTTGAGGTGAGTCACTTTTTCGAATACATCCGCCCAACAACCTCAAAAACACAAAAGCCCCGGTACAGAACACAAAAAAATAACACTTTAGAGGTAGAATAAGATGAAATATATTTTAAACTTCGGTTGTAATTTACTCGTTTTTTAGCAAGACAAGAAATTTCCCATACATTCTCTAATGCGGACGCTGTTACTTATTTATTATTTAACACTAATTAAAAACAAATTAGTCGTAAGCCAATTAAAATAAGTTGAGTTTTAAGTTTGGGAAGCCTGTGGAGATTCCAGACCAACATATCGTGTCAGCAGCTTTGAAAATTCCATCTATTTCTAACATTTTTCTCTCAAGAAGCGTAAATAATTCCCTAAATTTAATACACGATGTCCGACAATCACCATAAACTACTAATAAATACACAAGTTAGTATCTACGAGGCACAAGCCACAAAAATGGATATATCAAAGAGTAACATAGGCTTACTTATATTTCAATAATGACAAAGTGACACAGCTTAGATATCCAATTTAGATGAGAATCAAAAATAATGCCGAGCTGATTTATGCTATATTTTCTCTGTAAAGGTTTGTTATAACAGAATAGTTGAGTTACCTCTGATGAGGATTGAGAATGACGAAATTAGACTTGTCTACGTTAACTGAGAAAGTTCGCTTGCACAAAGCCACTCGTATATAGATTTGAGTTGCTCATTTAAAGAATGTTCAAGCTGTTTGAGGCCCTTATTTGCCATAAAAAGGTTGGGATCATTAGCAAGTAAATGTAAAATCAAGTGAATTACAACAAACTTGGAAATCATTAATATTTAGTAAAAGAATTGGGTCTAAAACAGATCCCTGTTGTAAACTAAATGATACAGGATGAAGATTAAACCTTTAAGCTTCTCAGTGATACATTGTTTAAACCAAGTATTGGCAAGACAATACCCTGGTGCCAGAGTTTCTCTCCAGTTGGGAAAACTGGTAAAAACCTTTCAGAATTTCTCTTTCGTGCCGTCAGTTATTGCTCCTCGCAATTTGATTGGCTAGCTACTTTTATCACTGTAAGACTTAGAGAGATAAAATTGGCTAAAGTGAGAGTATGTGGGGTAGGATATTGATTGAATTGATTGTAATGAGGGATCAGAGTAGTTTTGCATAGCTAATTAAAATTTCCCACAGGAAGTATTTAAAGGCAGCGTCTATAGAGCGTTCAACATCTCGTAGTTTCTATGATGTCAATTTGTTGGTTAGTTTTCAAAGCCTGTACGTGTTATTGAAAATGGTTCTATCTAAAAACTTATCTTCAAATTGTACTATCTTAATTTTG
Source organism: Zoanthus sanctaehelenae (assembly GCA_028564885.2). NCBI lineage: Eukaryota > Metazoa > Cnidaria > Anthozoa > Zoantharia > Zoanthidae > Zoanthus > Zoanthus sanctaehelenae. The sequence goes on along the minus strand of JAOTRI020112363.1, from coordinate 5,043 downwards.
AAGAATGTTACAACTGGGCCCAGGGGAGCAAGACCCTTGACACCAAGTATCTCCATTTTTTTCAGTAAAATTTTGTGATTGACACTGTCAAATATAATGCCTTTGACAAGTCTAGAAATTATTTTACAAGCAATAGACGCGTACACACGCGTTTACTCGGGCTAGCTAATGCTTGGATTGATAGTGATGGGCCTAATGTTTATTTCCACCAAGAGATAAGCGCAGACTCCATGAGCTACCAGGCATGAAAAGCATTTTGGTCTAAAATGGATGGCGTAAAGCGTGTTTCTTGCCAAGAGTATTTTAGTAAAATTTGACGATAGAAGAAGCTCCAGAAGCATTCACCGGGATACCTGTTGTTCTAGTCCTCCCTTCTCACAGCACGATCAAGCTGACAATCGTACAAAAAAACAAGAACCTTGAGAGTTGAGTGGGCGCCGCAAGGAACTCTGGGATAACCTATATGTCTCCAAAAAAGAATCGTCTTTTATTACTGGTTTTACCACTGGCAGCCCAGTAAGCAAAAAAACTATAGCTTATCACTTTATTTCTTCGTTTTATAGCTCAAAATAAAAAAAGGATTAAATATACGCTAAAATCATTATTGAATTCTTTTTGCAACATGTTTCTAAAACATTTTCGACCGTGCCGTCATCATCAGTAGAATGTTCTTATATTTGCATGCGGTTAAGTTTTGTTCAAGTTCGAGTCGCTCATTCTTTTAAAAAAAGCTACGTTATGACATCAAAATGAAAAATTACATCAGCAATAAAAAGAACAACCAAAAACTAAAATAGTCCCCAGAAAATTTCAACTCTCTATCAGAAACTGTAACCGTTGCAGCGAGGACCTCATTTTCTCTATTGATATATTTTATTTATGAAATATTTAATTACTTAGCTGTTCTTGTGTATTTACGTTGAACAAAAGCCCAAGCATAATTATTCTTCAAAATTTAACATAATTTTTTTTGTTTTACGTAGTTCTTTTAATAATGCTGTGTTTTAGACTAAGGATTTGATTTTCTCCCCGGAAACCAAACGATACTGTAGACGTATGATAGATATTAATAATACTGGATATAAAATATACCAGCAAAAAGAATTCTGGTAAAAAAGCTGGATTATTCAAGTATCTTTATGTGTCTTAATTTGGAAAGAAGCAGGCAAAATTATCATTTATTTTTAGTTTTAAAAGAAATTTATTGTAAAGACAGCGTAGTATATCCGCGATGCTGGTAAACGCTTTTTTGGATTTAGGAATTAGACTTCCAAGAAACCGAACAATGAGAACTGCACAGATATCTTACTACGAACACAGGATTAGAGGGGTTATTTGTCATCGAGACGATAAAAAAGTTTTTGCACATGTACACAAAAGTTTTTGTGCGTAATAAACAACTACAATTGCTTTTCGTCGTTATGCCAATGTCAAGAAAAAATGTTAAAATGGAATTTTGTTATTCGGAGTTAATTAGAATTCAATAGAAAACATTTTAAGATTAAAAAATTGTTTTATTTTAAAAAGGATGTAAATTAGCTGCTAATTTCAAAAGAAAGAAGTTTGAAAAAAAACTGCTCAAAAATTAGCAGTTTAAAACTTTAATACTTATGCCGCCTAGCAACGTAACTTTAGTATAAGAAAAATGCATGTGATCATGAAGTGGCTTTCACCAGATTGAGTGGCTGTGTGGAGAAGTAGTAAACAGTATATATAACAGCATTCGTGAGTGCGTGTTATTTGAGCTGGACAGCTTTAAACCACAACAGTTTTTTGACGCAATGAAAAAAACAGCTACTGATTTTTTTTCTTATTTTTGCGACAAATGTTCTTACACTAAATTAAACTCGAACGATGGCGAAAACCAGGAAAGTGTGATAAAGCAAAGCGGAGACACAGGTGAGATCCGTTGTATAGAATCTAGGTGTGTTCCTTAGGGAAAACATAACTTCGATATTATTGTTTTAAAATCTTCTCATTTTTTAGCAATTGTTTTTTTATGCTTTTGATCTGTTAGGTTTTTGAAAAAAACAAAAAAAAACCCATTACTCTTTATATAATTTCGCAAAACTAGAGCTTGTACGTGTAACCATCAATCCATACTAAAAACATTTGGTTTGAGACTCAAAATAATTGAAGCCATAATATTAGTTTTTAAATGCTACATATTTCTCACCCATATTAATGGCTTAAAACGTTTATATTCAATATTTAGGTGAGGCTGCCTATGCATCATGGTTCGGCGTGGTGCTGTCAATCGGCGCTGGATTTCTCATGGCCTGCACATCTCTGGTTGTCAAAATGGCTAAAAGTTTACCGTTCTATGAGATGCTGATGGCAAGATGTGTAGGCACTCTCTTATTTGGACCACCGCTTATGATTTTCTATTCACACCCATTTATTCCACCCGATTTGAAAGACTTCTTTTTTGTTTTTTGTCGTGGATTGTTTGGTTCTTTTGCAATTGGCGCTCTATTCTTTGCGTTTGGACACGTTCCCCTCGGTGATGCAACAGCCTTGCTTTTCACATCTCCTGTGTGGACAGCCATTTTGGGATATTTCCTTCTCAAAGAAGGTTGGAGTATTTATGATTCGTTTGCCGTAGTCCTGAGCTTGGTTGGTGTAACATTCATTACTCGTCCTTCGTTTATTTTCCACAAGGATGAGAAGACGGAGTTTGATTCATTGTCATGGGCCGCTTACATTGCTTCGATTGGTGGCTCTATTGCTATTGCATTATCTTACGTTTGTGTAAGAAAAGTAAAGAATACGGGAGAGTTTACGTTAGTTTTTTATTACGGTGTTACGGGAATATTTCTTGGGATTGGTTTTGGCGTTGCGCGAGGCTTTAAATTACCAGACTGTGGAACATTCGATAATATTTATGCAATACTTTGCGCGTTTTTCTCCTTTTGTGGTCAAGTTTGCGTCATCACAGCTCTAAAACATGAAAAAGCAGCCATTGTTGCGTTAGGAAGAGCAACAGATATAGCTTTTGTATTCATTTTAGAGGCGATCTTTGTTGAAAGCTCAGTGAGTGTGCTAAGCATTGTGGGGGCAACTATGATTCTTTCGTGCAATGTTAGTATATTTTTCAAGAAGTGGTTTGCCAGCAAAAACAGTGATTAAGTGTGCTCGATAAATCTTTGGGGAAATAAACCTACTTGTAATTATAGTTGTCAAACAATTTAACGTAAAAATAGAATATATATCTAAACGTATTTTGCTTATTTATCTTTTATCAGATGTAACTGCTTAATGTTTGTTAACGAATTAAGCGAAAAATAATTAGCATAAATGTACACTTTAGCTTATTTTACTTGGAGGGATCAATTGGTCTCATTCAATTAATATTTATTATTATTATTATAATTATAATTGTTGTTATTCTTATTATTGTTATAGTTATTCTTATTTCTATTTTAGTTCTGTTGTCGTTGAAAAAGGTTTCAGTTGAAGGTTATACTAAGAAGCAATATTTTGTCAAAAATCATTCCAATAAAGCATTCATTCATTAAAAGTGTTCTCAAAATTTAGAAGCTTTCTTCGATTGAATTGCATGCAGTGATTTTACCGACACGCGAATGCTACTTTCTCGTGGTCTCGGGACTTTTGCAAGTGTTCGTACATGCTCGGATTATAGTTAGATCAGCTTTGTTATACATTTAAACAATGAATCTATTATGATACCAGTAAAATATAACGTTCGAAACATTTTTCTCTCTGGTTTCAGTAAGTTTTCAACAGTTCAACCTGTAATTTCATAAATACTCTTTTACTTTGGCCATCTCATGCAACTTTAGAAGAAATAGAACACAAACAGCTGTGAAGAACACTAAAAACATACACATGATAAGCTGAAGTTATTTTCTACTTGACGTATTGTATGCTCCAGTCCAACACACATCATCAGAAGTAACGGTTAATAGTACAGACTTGAATTTTTATAAGTTTACAGGAACACTAAAGGCCCATCTACACTAGCAAACATTTGTTTGTAAACAATAACAAACATTTGTTTGGTTATGCTTGCCCGTATAGTCTGCACTACTTCAAACAATGACATACAATAGAAAAATAACTAGCGGTGAGCTAGTTAGTGGGAGGGAAAAATTTATTAACGTTTCGAAACAACAACTCACTGTAAAATGGAGCTCTAAACAGTTGCAGCAGGTATATAATAATTCGTGGTATTTTGATGAAGAGAAAGAGGAGGCATCGTGCAGAAAAGTTGAAGTTTCTCTTGCAAAGCCATGGATCTTGCAAAGGGACAATTATGGGGCCTAGCACAGCCTCATTTAACAACTAAAGGCCTCAGATAAATCGTGCTACCATAAATTTTTAAAAACGGATAAAGAAACATTTGGTGAGCTTTTTAAAAAGATTGCACCCATCATTTCCTAAACAGAAACTCATTTGAGGACACATATTTTTTCTGAGGAAAAGCTAACTTTAACTCTTCGATACCTGGCATTTATTATACATGATAAAAAGACAACAATTGACTGGTCAGTATTTTTATACACCACCAAACACCAGCAAACAAAAATAAACATGTCCAAATATCCCCAAAAAATGTTTAATGATGTTCGCTTGTGTTTGCTAACTGGTCTTAGTTACGCAAACTTTGTTCGCAAACAACAGCAAACAAGGTGTTTAGTGGTGTTTGCAAACAAATGTTTGCTAGTGTAGATGGCCCTGAACTTATTAACTATTTTAAAATAACTGAAAGGTGACAAAATTTAAATACAAAATCAATAAAGACACACCTTTTCGCTGCTGACAAATTCATTAAGAGTCGACTTTAAATTCCTGATTAGCAATGTCTCTTATATTTTACAATGATAGTCAGATCAACCTCTTGCGAAGATTTCAAAATGATCCCACTTTGAATTCTGACCAGTTGATCTAATATATATTGATTAACCATTACTTCTGAGTGATGTATGTTGTAGCACACGAAACGTAAAGTAAAAGATAATTTCAACTTACTATGCGTATATTTTTAATGTTCATAACCGCAGTTTGTGTTCTATTTCAGTG
>JAOTRI020112362.1:0-23538 GCA_028564885.2 Zoanthus sanctaehelenae | reverse complement strand
AGGGGGGCCCGGTAGTTTCTGGGGGAAATCAGGGGGGAGGGGGTTATCTCAAAAATATCAAGGCAAAGAGGGGGGTCATTCCAAAAATTAAGTGTGGCCGAACAAAAGTTCTTTGGTACTGAATTTTGCTTCAAAAACAGTTAAAACTACCTAGACAATTATAAAGGGGTAAACTTTAAAAACCTGTACTGTCAGAGGCATATATTCCTGTAAGCTAGGTACTATAAGCACTGAAGGGCTTACATTTTTTACTTGACAATTAGAAATAACCTTAACAATGATGATAATCCTCAGCTGGTTCTGAGTTGAAGTGAGCAAAATTATTTCAGCTACTGAAAATTTGGCCTGTAGCCAGCTTGTGGCGAACTGGTAAAAATTTTGAAAAACAGTTTTTTTAGAAAACAACATAAACATGCCATTTTACATAAAGCAGTTTCAATGGTAATCTAAGCTGAGAATAGTAATTATTTTTAGAAGCCCACAACATATGCAGCAGATTATAATGACAAATCCACCTGAACCTAAGTGGCTTAGAGTATTTAAATTTGGCGAAGAATTTTAACTGCTGCCATTGAGATCTACATGACTTACATTCAAAAAAGAGTTGCTTGGGTAAAAATTGTCTTGAACATCTGGAATATTTGTACTGATTTTATAAAATCCATGCATTTTCAGCAATTTTTCGGATGAGGATTTCACAAATTTTCCGGGGGAGCATGGGCCCGGACCCCCTAATTAAAAAGTACAGTGCTTTCACACCTATGCAAATTCATGTTTTTACTTCCTCGGTTTTCCTTTCTATGCTCCTGCAAATATGAAAACTTAAAAAACTTTAATCACTTTGGGAAGCCTCACATAACGATTTTGCCCACAAGAAACGTAAATTTTACGTTTGGGGGTGGGGGTGGGGGTTGCCGTAAGTGACTTTTCTCTGTGACACGTCGTGGGAAAATTCGATACAGTGAGCCAAGAAATAGGTGAAATCAGCCGCAAACTCATTCGTTTCTGTCGAGCTCACGGTCACTGCTGACAGGTGACGTAACCTTTTTTCTCCAGAACGTGTTCTATATTTTGTTGCTTCTTGTATCGGTCATATTTTATACGATTGCTGTTTTTTATTACTCGCAGAAATTTGAGCGGAATCAAATTGACCTTAATGATGAAATTCACTTTGATGGAAACTTCATCGAAAACATCTTAAATAAAGTTATGAACGTATTCTCTATTAACCTTAATGAAAAACTCTTACAATGTTTTCAGATCACAAAAATATCGATCAAAATTTTTGACGTTTCTAAAGGGGTGTGTGGGTGGGGTCTCGAGAGAAACGTAAAATTGACGTTTCTTGTGGACAAAATCGATATGCGAGGCTTCTTTTAGCTGTATTATAATAGAAAGTATTAAACTTTTTTCAACTTGTGCATCCTGGCTTACAAGTAAAACTGATCATCCCTCTGGCTTTTTCTCAGTCAGTAGTGTTATCACTGAGATTAGCACTGAAATTATGATTGTTTTAAAATCATTTCTTTGAGGGTTGGAGGGTCACTCAAAAATTTAAAGGAACATTACCTGGGTCGTGAAAATATTTTCAGCGCTAATTCAAAAGCCACCTCCCGATAAGAAATGAAAAGTCCCTAACAACTAATTAGTGCAACGAACTCAAGTCATTTTCAAAAGCACTCAGCATCGAATAGTTTCGACAAGTGGACAATTTGGTGAAGTCAGATTGCCAGATAGAAAAAAGTACGCCAGTGGATTTAAACATTCGCCAATAATCTTCTACACTAAGCTTGGCATAAGTAGAATAAATGAACTTTCTAAAAAAGGATGAATGGAAATGAAAGATATGTATATAGTGATGTGCCTTGAAAAAAGATGTACCACAAAAATGCAAAAAAAGACAATTAGCCAAATTTATTTAAAAAAATTCTCAACCCAGGGGGTCTTCTGCTGTCTATTGAAGTTTTAGTTTTAGATATGAGGTGAAAATGGCTATTCCTCATTATATCTACAGCACCATTGTTTTAAAAATTTCGGCTTGAAATGCTTACATTTGGAAGCTAGATGACAATAAGAACAACAAAAGAATATTTTTTTACGATTTTACCAATTAAATGGCACAAAGCTCACTGTGGCAGCTGTTTCGTTTTGTATTTGTTTTATAAGCATTAGTTTGAAAAAATATATGAAAAGACGGAAGTTTGTCAACTAAAATTTATGAATTATTTGGCTTCATAAAAGCCATACATCACGTACTTTTTCGATCGTATGCCTAGCCACTATGATAAGGATTAGTAAACTGATTGATATAGCCACACAAAAGGGTGAGTTGAATAGACAAAAAGTACAGTCCGAACAATCGGTAATGTCAAGTCGTTTCGTTTAGACATAATTTTGCAAGCTTTATTTCTTTTCTTAAATTACCGTTTAATGTAAAGAAAACATATTTTTAGCTTTTAACACATGATTTATAATGCAAATTTAATACGAGCACGAAAGTTTTATAACAGCTCCCTTTTTCTTCTTTGCAGGAGTTTTAGCATCTTAGCAATGAAACTGAAGAACACTAACAGGTGATGCTAAAGGACAGACGAACTTACAGTCTTTGTCAGACGGAAAGCATTTGCTACCTTCAGGATTAGATTCAGAAAGAAAGCAAATCTACGTTTACAAAAATTTTATAGTAAACAAAAACACGGCAGCTGCCAGTTGAGTCAAGATGCCGCGACAAGAAGGGGAAGCTGTTGCTATGAAGTTTATTCGCAAACAGCAGTTAATGCTTGCGATGGAACTGAAGCGGCTCGATGTAGAGAAACTAGTAACAGAACGGTACTTTAAATTTGAACATTCCCTTATTCAAACCAGGCTCAAAAAACTTGTTACTCGACAGAGACAGCTTGGGATTTATAGGTCCAAGTCGCCGCTAAAGAAGTCCTCGAATACTCCACACACGAAAAACAAAAATGCAAAACAAACTTTCTTTATTACCACAGAAGCATTCCCTCCTGTTAACAAGGGTAAACAATTAGTTGCACAACAACATTCTACTGCATATTATAAACACAAAAATAACAAGGAACTGATCATTCTTCATGAAAAGATCAAGCAATTTTACAACAACAAGCGAAGTCTGAGCCATGAGCCCAACAAGCTGGTTTCGCCACAGAGTTATCGCCAAGGCCAACCAAGCTCTGAGGAAGAGAAAAAGATAACTTCAAAAGGATTTTTAGGAAACAACAACAAATTATTCAATTCTTGTAATTATGTAAAATATAAAGGTGCTAGCAATAAAACACTAGAGGCCCAAGAGAGTAAAACAGAAAAGGCTTTGCTAGGCATTCAAGACACATCTGCTGCTGACACATCTGTGACTCGGAAAACCCCCCGATTGCCGTCAATCAACAATTCCGGCTTTATAGTTACCTCAAGCAAAAGTGACTTTAAAGCCTTAAAAAGAACATTAAATAAGTCAATCATCAATCAAACCCAGAGCAAAATTGAAAACTTTGAAAAACCTCAAGTTACTCATATTTCTAATGAAAAAAATTTTCAATCGGAAAATTCTGCGTCAAGAGATAAGCGAACCAAGAAAGCATCCACTAGTCGGCGGTCAAAACAGCACGCCCACTTACTTGAGGAACTTAACAGCGCTGTGAGCAAACTTGATATCAAATCAAACCAAATTTTAGAAGTTGGAATGAAAAAGAGCACTGTGACTAATTGCAACGACGTATTTCCTGTTGAAAATTTAGCCAAGTTGACTGCAACTTTGAATGCCAGACCACAGTCGGCACATTAGGAATGTCCGACGATAGTTCTACCGAACTATTCCATTTAGTCTGCGATATTTTCTTGAAACAATTTAGTGATATATGAAATTAAAGACAAGGACAAACTCCGAGCCCCAGATGGGACTTTAAACACATGACCTTCAGTGTTCTAGTCTAACCACTGAACTACTAGAGACACATACATGCCAACATTCTCATATGGGTTTGAGGGAGCTTTTACTTTTCTTTTTTGTTCCTTTTGGGTTCATCGCCATTATCCGCATTGCCCGCATAGTCCGCCATGTTGAGAACTGTATACAACAGCGCACACCACGCATGCCCTGACCCCCGACCAAAGCTCTGATTGGTGTTCAGAGTTCAGACTCTCTGCTTGAAAATATGTTATACAACAAAACAAATTCACTGTTTCCAACTGGAATAAACATTCAGCTTTTTTCTAAAAAATTGTTGAAAAGCTCTTTTGAACAAAAAAGACAGATTTTAGAAATTGCGGGAGGTTTTCTCTCATTTGATGGTTGCGTGCAGGAGGTCGCTATCGCGTGAAAATAGCGGGAGACCCCCGCAATATGCGGGAGTGTTGGCATGTATGTGGAGACTGTATGGTGAGCACGGTTCAGTTTTCCGAGTTACTCCTTGTATTTATATTTATATCAGTTTCACGTTTAATTTAGTGATACAATATGGAAATCATGCAGCGTATAAAAAAGAAAAAAACTTACTGAAGTTTTGGACGTTAGTCCTTTGTCCGAGTCAAAATTCACGTTAGAAAGATTTCTATTCTTTATACGGCGTATAATTTATATTTTTATCATCAACGCAGCCCACACTAGTCAGTTCCTTTATGACTTCTTTTCATACCAACACTAGCAGAGTTTAAAAATGGAGTAGGTGTAGTCAGGAGATGTCATATTTTCTATAACAAAAACTTAAAACTTTCTTTTGAGCTTAAGTATTAGCCGAAACGTCTGCTAAAAATAAATAAAATATCAAGAGTCAGTGGCAAACTTTTTGTTATAAAAACTAGCAGAGTTATTATTAAATTTCGTTTTTTTCAGAGTACTTCAAAAATCTTATTCTGCGCAAGTTCCGTCTTATCTGTATCTCCTACGATTCCTGGAATTAAACGATTGCAAGAAACAAAAAAAGAATGTTTCTTTTATTCTTGAATAGAGCTTTAACAAATACCCGAAATCTTATTTATTATCCTCCCCTTTACCAACAAAGTAAAGATTTACCGAGTTTTTCCCGGTCGGGGTGGTCACTAAAGTGGTACTTTTTCTACTGCATTGCAGCTACAAACTTGTTATTAAAAGTTGTATCGCTACACTGATGAACATAAAAATGCAGCTTTGAAGTCTACATTGTGAAACAAAGCAGGTTTTTTGTACACGAGGATACAATGCAGTTAATAATGACCCCAAATCTCTAACCACGCTAGTAAGCTCGGCGAATGATTTTCTTTCTTCTTCTCTGTTCCTTTCTTTTGAGCCCGACCGCCATATTTCAGTGTACATTATGGAGTTGTTCCAGATACGGTTTTTACTTCGTGGAGAGGACACAGATCTTTGAACCAATCAAAGTAAGTATAAAGGTTATACCCCAACCGTTTTTCGGCCAATCAAAAACCCTATTTTATTGTGTCCTCTAGGCTTTACACGAAACAAAACCCAGATTTCCGCGCGCTTATTCATTCCAGATGGCGGAGTAACCGCTTGCGCCAAAATACGAGCTCCTTGCACGCTAAAAGTACTCTGGTTGCACCTGTGTTTTTAAAACACAGTTCCAACCAGAGTACTACAGTATGTATAATTACGTATTGAACTGTATTTTCAAACAATCTGTTGTTGAATAACTTCAAAACATTGCTTACAAAACTGAAGGTTTTGACTTTTGTGCGTTCGAACTATACGTCGTTCTAGAAAACACCGTTGATATGCATACATCCCGTTCTAAATAAGGAACTTCAAATTACACAAACGTGATAATCTTGAAAATGAAAATAAATATGGGAAAATTGTTGATGCATGTTTATTATGATTCAGTAGTTCTTTCCAATACAAACAAAATTTTGGAGGGCATAATCTTTGTCATGGTGTAAAACTGCAGGAATTCCTTATGGTTATACACTTATCACCAGGTCTTCCAAACGAAAGCAGTCACCAAAAACTTTCCGCTGTCCCAAACATTGTTTTTTAATCTATTTTAAAGCTGAATTTCAAAATTATCTTTACAACAGAGTATGGGGTATACAAGAAATACATGCATGATAGTTAACTACATACCTTTTTCAAAAAACCCAGTTAAGCGACAGGAACTGGCTTTACCTATGCACTTCGCTCGCTCAATGTCAAAGCTTGATTCTACGACTACGGGGATAGTTTTTAGGGGAAATGTAAAATTATAAGATCATGCCCATAATGAAATATATTTGTTTTGCCACTAATAAGAAATCTGAGCGATTTACTTCCTACGAAAGCGAAACTTGAATAAAAGGTTCATAATTTCTGAAGGAAATCTCTTGCCGAATCAACTGTTTTATTTACATATTTTATGTTTATTTAGAACTACGTACAAACAATTGTCTAGTTAACACTAATGAAAATGTATCCCATTATATTCTTGAAAAAACGAATTTAATAGTAACTGGCCCTGTTTTAACACGAACGAATATATTTCAAAGCTGTCCATGTATTAATATTGCACGATTCTGCGACTAAATTCGTCCAAAGTATTAATTCGTCCAAGACGCTTATCCGTCTTCCAAATACGGATAAAACATCTTTACAGCATCTCGTTTCAGATGTCCACCTAATCGTTCGCATTAAATTCTTCGTCTAAATCGGAATGAGCACTTTATGTCAACTAATCGTCGAATAAAATGTGAATTAAATTCCTCTGTATTATATTCCACGTATGAACTAGGGCTAAACGACTAAGGTAAAATTCCTTGCATTGCCAGCTGTGTTGTGAGGAGAAGAGAAACATGGAACAAAAGGTAGCCCAGTGAACTCTTCTAGAGCGTCTTGTTATATAAGAACAAACTGGAGTACTGTGTTGTGAGGAGAAGAGAAACATGGAACAAAAGGTAGCCAAGTCTTCTAGAACGTCTTGTTAACTAGGTTATAAGTTGGTTTTATAGATCACATAAAACCTACGATACTTAGTTTTATATGTGCATTTTGAGTGCATAGAGTTGCAAGCGTTATTAGAAACACTTTGTAATCCAGATTAATGGCTATGAATTTTACATTTTTTCTAGAAAAGGTACTTCTGCCTTTGTGCTTGTATACCTTTAAAATAACTAAAAATTTGTCATGATCAAAATTTTCAGTTTTTAATGACTTATATTTTGCAATATGCACTTTTAAAGCCCACAACCTTTTAGTTTTATTGATATTCAATCTCATTACAAGCTAAATCGGTTTTCCGGACTAACTAGCTGTACTTTATTGATCTTGCTGTTGCGTGACATTCATGGAAAAATGTGGGAAGGGAGAAAGTAGAACTATTTCTTTTGAAAAATGCAACAGGTTTTGACATACAGTAGCTTGCAACCTTTTCGCTTAAACAGTCTTACATAGGATGTATAATTAATGATTGCCAAAGACAAATTAGGTAGCATTCACAGGGTTTCACTGGTAATTTTTTTATTCACTTTGACTGTCAAAATAAAATGCATCGAGTAACAAAACTAAACTTCATCATAACATAAAAAATTAAGACTGCTAGATCACTAATATTACATTTTTTTATTGTAAATATTATAGTTTTAGTGTAAAGTAAAACTTTTTTTAAAAAAGTATATTTGTGAGAGCAAGTTGTGTTTAATGGCAAGGGAATATCATTTAGGGCTTTGAAGTTCAACTTCAATTCCCAAGATATCGTGTTTTCACATTTGAATGTGTACAGTGAGAACTGCAAGCACTATCAGAAACTGAAGCCACTCCCTAGCTGTGGAAGAAAAATTGATGAACATGATTCACTTTCAGCTGCTAAATTCCATTAATCTTAACATAATGATTCAAGCAATTCTTGCACCTAACACATTGTCAACAACTTAACTTGATAAATTAATATGTACAATAACTAAGTTTCTTCTATTTCAATATTAAATAAATTTTCTTTGATTATTGAACAATAGTTGTGTGGCACATAGGGCATTTGTTCTGAACATTCAACCATTTCCTTAGACAAATAGTGTGGAAGTAGTGTCTACATGGGGTAACTTTGGCTGCCTTAAGTTCATCAAGGCAGATAGCACACACATCTTGGAGGTCTTCAATCTCTTTCTGGGAGGCATATGGCAAAGAGCTCATCCTTTGATTAACCATGTGACGCATCCTTAAACTCTGCCATCCTTCTTTTGCTGGAGTCCAAATATTTACATAAACATGAAGAATGGCCATAACAATTTGAAACAGGGTCCATTCCAAACTGAAGTCACATACTCGATAACAAAGGACTGCAGATATTACTACAAACTCAAACAAACGGCAACTGCCATTAATATAATATACATAATCATCCAGGTTCTCCCACAGAGTATCTTGATGGGCTTCATACATATATATGCTGTATAATATCAATGCCGCAGTTATCTGTGCAATTGTGATGACATTTGGAGTTACAAAGGGAATTCTTTCTTTCAGACTATATACACTGAAGGCCAGATAAACTGATACTAAAAGCAGAGTAATACTAAAAACTAACACTCGCAGATGCTTCTTGTAACTCCTTGAATGCTGAGATCCCAAAGTTAAAAGCAAAGGTTCAGTCATTTCAAACATTGACCTCATCAGTGCTGAAAGAATGAGATACGAGATCAATTCCAACAGAACCATCTTACGACTTATGTCACAGCTTGAAAGGCCTGTATATAATGAAAGGAAAAAAAACCCGAATCCTTCCCTCATACCATTGGGGTTTCCAGCCGGGTCATCTGGGATTGCAACAAATTCTTCTCGGTAACAGAAACTCACAAACTGCAACAGCAAGCTTGACAATTTGTAGATTATAAAACAACATCCTAACACTGAAAGAATGGAGTTGCAAGTGTGAGCCATACACAGGTGAAAAAGCTCTATCATTGACAAAGTTTTAGTTGAAAACACAACTATAGTAAGCAAGTTGGATGTGAATAAAATGATTGATAAAGAAGCAAGACAGAGTGGAATCTCCAGTCGTTTCCAGTGGAACAGCAAGAGAACAGTTATTCCATACATTCTGTACATCCATTTGGATGCAACAACGGTATTGACAATACTAAAATATATATGATAAACACAATGAAAAATACCCTCAAGGAAAAGTTGAACTGTAACAAAGAAACAGCAACACAACCACAGTGAGGGCTCACCCTGTGAACCAATGACATATCTTGTAAGAACTGGAATTGCTGCCAACGTGAAGACTATTGGTTTGATGGTGTGGAAAGTCTTTGAATATAAAGCAAGGGATATAATATAAAAAATCCAAGCTCCCACAATAATTGGAAGAAGTGGAAATACATGTCCAGTTTTTAATTGAATTCCCTGCTGCAAATAATCAGATATTCCACTGTAGAAGTCGACTGAATTGTGAACATTAAGGTACAGCACAAATGTAACATCAGCAACAAACAAGGTGTAGTTATAGATGCTGTTTAGCTGATCTCGACTCACAGAAAACAGAAGAAGTAAACATACACCAGCTGTTGACAAAAGAATGTTTGTGTTAGTAAAAACAGACACACGATATTGGTATTGATATATATTAATATTATATTCAAAAATATACACAACTCTAGGTTGAAACTTTGTGATAAGCACTGTTACTCTAGTAACTAACTAACAGTAACCATCCAGGACTCAACTTCAGAAGAAAAACCTTGGGGACACCTGGCTTCTAAATTTTGAAATTTGGTCACCAGCACCTAATAATAACCTGAAATCATCGCGTCCAGACTGGTGACAACGAGTGAACAGTTAGTCGCCAGCTGACCAAATAAGTCGCAGTGGCGAACCAACACTTTGCCATGTAGAGCCCTGCCATCTATTTTAAAATACAAGCTTTAAGCTGTCAATCTACAACCTTTAGCAAGTAAAAACATATAAAAAAGAACCCGTATATAAAAGGTGTAAAATAAGAATTAAGAATATGAATAAAAACAATACAATAAGGTAAAAACAAACAAAAGGACAAATGAAATATACAAATATAAAATGTAAGTAAAACTATTTTTTTAAAAGATTATTGTATTGTTTAAGGAGCAGTTATGAATTATTATTGGCATTTTCTGTTGCAGCAATGTGCCATGACTCAAGGTTATTATTCTATGCATAAAATTTCCTTTATAAATAACTTTGGCTAGTTTAAAATCAATTTTGGGGTTAATGTCCCAAGAATGTTGAGAAACATTGCAGCCCTTTTTATATAATTTGATATAGTTGATTTTCTATTCATCCACAAGGAACTTTGAAAAAAACAAAAATGAAATTAACTGCACAAGTTTCTCTTTTGCTTGGCCATTAAAAAGCTGACAGCAGTATTTAGATAGTGCTGAGCACTGTTGCTTTTAATCTGAACACAACAATTTTTTGAAACCACAACCATAGCTGTTTGGTTTATAAGTAGTCTTTTGCTTGTAGTGAAATAATATGAATAGTCATGAAAAGTAAGATTGGAGACAGCATACCGATAATTCAATTTCTTTTGAAGATTTCCATGGGTTTCAACATAGTTTGTGATAAACACTTCTAATTTTCTTTACTTATACAATTTTATAGTGCCCACAACAGTTTAGCAGATTAAACATTTCAAGAGGATTTGATATAATTTGCAATAAACCCTAACATACTTAGTTAAAGAGGAACTCCAGGATATTAGCAAGTTTGGTTCTACTGAAGCTTCAAGATTTTAATAACTAATTACTTGTGCCGTAAGGCAACAAGTCTAAAAATGCTAGCGTTTCTCCAGCTTTTTTCTCCAAGATTTTGACTTCTTCCCAGTGTCCTGCAATAGCGAAAGAGAGGACACTGGGGACAAGGTTGCTCCTATGTTACTAAGTATCGGGATTCGTGTCACAAACGGCACAAGTGAGCGCTTGAAGAGTATCTAGTTTGTTATAATAGTTCTGGTAAACAGGCACTTAAAGCAGAGTTATTTTCTTTAAAACTCATGTAAAAATCCACATAAAACTCTGCCATCTCGGAAAAGAACCAATGGCTCAGAAATATGGTAGCGTAACTTCAAGTTACATCACCATGTCAAATAGACACAAAAAATCTTTACAGCAGGAGCAGGAAGAAATACAATTTTGTAACAAAGTGTTACTTCTTGTTTGGAACCACTGCATGTTTGAAAAGCCTGTGAAACTGCTGCAGTCTTTGTTTGATGTGGTTGCATCACAAATGACTGCTGACCCTTGTAACATAGCTCAAATCTTTACAAGATGGCATACTTACAATTTTTTTTCCCAAAGTTTAAAGTAAAAAATCTTGGCTGTTCTAAAAGTTGACGGTAATAAATAATCAAAACTATAATCAAAAACATTATATTAACTGAAATAAAAGTAGTTTAATTTTTCCCTGGAGTTCCCCTTTAATCAGTGTTACAGTGGCCATATTGTTAATGCTTGCCACAAGCAGACCAAAGGGTAGTCCATACATGGTAGCATTCACTGGCAAAGTATTTTAACATTACGACCACCAAAACAAAATATGCTCTGAGTAACAAAACGTGACAGTATTCATTATAACATATAACTAGATAAACAATTGGGCCTGTACGATCATGAACAGTCAACCGATGATGATTACATTAAACTTTTAAATGTCAATAGTTTCATTTTCTATTGTTTAATATAGTAATTGAATAAATAAACTTTTTCTTAATTAAGAATATTAGTATATTAGACTGATCTTTGGTCAGACAAATTGTAAGTTATAATCTCAAAATCATTAACATACGATACAATAGAGAGTGCATTATCTCTCGTGAATGCACCTTGCATTATACTTCAAACATCATGCTAAGTCTATCACTAGCATTTGATAGTTCTCAATACGTATGAGGCTTAAAACAGCTTAAGTAAATACGTGAAATACTTCATTTATTTTTTCAAGTACAAGAAGCTAAATGCGTACGTGACGAGGGCACACTGTCTTTCAGGTCTTGGATTAAAAATGCTGTGGGTATTCTTACCAAAAATCTGGATAAGCCGGGCATGCGTGGTCCACTTGTCAAACTCTCTAAGGTCTACAGTCAGTAGGACTTCTAATATTAACAAGAAAGGAAGACGAAAGACAACTTCGTAAATTCTCCCTGGCATTTTCACTTTTCTCAACCCTTTTTTTGCATAAGGAAAACACCAGGATACAAAAAGTATGTTGATTGGTCATTCCTTAAAAATTCTAGCCAATGGTGTGATAAGTAATAATTGTTTTCATCACCAGTACTTTTTGGGTTGCCCTATTTGATTGACACCCCAGAGTTCAACGCGCGTGTTTTACACGTTTGTCAGGGAAAAATGGCTGCAGTCGCACAGTTTGATAATGGCAACTCAGATTTAAACCAAAATGGCGTGGTAAGCAATGGTTTTATTTGGATATGTATCGTATTCTTTTTGTAGAAAATACTTAGTTTATGTTTTCATATTGTCTGAAATAGAAATCTTGTTTTTTCCTTCGAATAATGATTGAAGAACTTTCATGTTTGTAGTTAGCAAATGGAGAGTTTTTCTCACCGATCTCTCTAAGCTCTGTGCAGTATTTAAAATTATTCTTGCAATAATAAGGGTTGAATTATTATTTAAAAGCTTCAGTTTTATATTTTTGAATAAATCTTTCATTCGTACTATTTTGAACTTGTTTACGTAATCATTGGCAAGCAGATGCACTTAAAATCAAAGCGACAATTACTGCACCTCTTCATTTGAAAATAGTATTGCATTCACAGGTAATATTACTTTTCATTAAGTATTCAAATTTGTTTATATCTTATATATTGTATCCGTAAATTCCAATAACAAGGACCTTTCTTTTATCAGCAATTAATGGAATACTGCATCGATGTTTCTACAGTAGCAACAAATTTTTTACTTATGTACATTTCAGATTGGAGTCCTTCTTTCCAACAAAAGAAAAACCATCTTGTACGCACATTCGTTATCCAAAGATTTATTGCTGCTTATAACTTGTTCTTTTTAAGAATATCGAATATTTTCTAACCCTGGTGCATACTGTTCACCTGAGGCAAGATATCTCGGGTATGGTGGGGGGGTGGGGGTATCTTGCTCCATACTTTCCAGTATGGAAAGTATTATTCCAAAAAGTAAAAACAAAGGTGGTACTTTGATCTGAAACTACTAACCATTTTTAGAAATGTCTGTCAGTCTATTTGATATAAAAAATGCTATGCATGGAATAACTCACATAAATTTGTTTCATGTGAATGACTTGCACTTTTTTATATAATCAATACTTGTTCTGTATTTGATTTTTGTACTACAAAGTAAGAAAGCATTTTTAATACACTGTAACATGAACCATTGTCCCTGAGACATGGACAGAAACCAGCAAACATTGTTTTAAAATTATGTTAAAGATATAAGCAAAAATATGAAGTGTGTTTGTTTAAGGCAAGTAGCCAATGCACATGTTGCATATTTGATCTTTTGCAACATTATTCTTTCAATCCCTGTGCCAAAATGTGTGTGTATGTGATCGCGTTCATTAAATGGAAAAGACTGGTTTGTTCTTCAGGTAACAACCATTGAAGATGGAACAGGAAGTGGAAATGAAGGGCAGGAAGGGCTAAAGAGAGAAAGAAGACGAAAACGAGGATTTGATGTTGGTCCTGTTGAAGGTAGAATTCTTTTGATTTAGAATGTAATTTATACTCGGTTTATATCATGTGGTCAAGTACACACTTTTTGTAGTAAGAATAATTTCAGTATTAATTACTCTCTGTAATCCCTGGTCTTTTTATAGGAAGGGTGATTGGCTCAAAGTACAACCCCCGACCTGGACGATCAAAGTTTATCTACCAGGTTATTTCTTACTGTCACACCATGATTCCAATTATTTAGAATCACCAGATACTTGCCTCTTGCCATTATCAGTCAACAAACAAAGAATTATAAGGGCTACGATGATATAGACAGGTGTAATGCAACCTCAGTTCATAGAGCCTAACCTTAATGTTTTCCTTAGCACTTGGTTGGTGAACGTTGATGGCATTTGTAAATGTTGCCACGACCTGTTTCCCTTGCCTTGGGTCACATGTGCTGCAAGGCATGAACAGAATATATAGTGATGAATATTTTATTAAATATTTGTTTTAAAAGTTTCTCCAAAGTCTTTTTTTTCAGACAGAGCCATGTTGCTCCAATTGTTACAGGAGACTGGTAAGAAATAACTTGAAGGATTGGTTCAGTTAATTGTGGACTTTAAAATAGAAAGTACTTATATGTAGTTTCTCATCTCACATGAAGTTTTATGAATTTCCCCACCCTTCATTAAAGGTGATTAAATGACAGCAAAATTTTAAATTTTAGGTATTTCTTAAAAACATGTTAGTTAAACATCTCTTCTTGTAGCTGCACCTGATATCAGCGGTAGCTACTTTGTCATGGTGCTGTGTAAGAGGATGAGGGATTTAACTGATAAACACAGGGTACCCAAGAAGACAGTCAATCCACATTTAAATAAAGCATTTGCTCTATATCACTCCCCAGAGGCAAGAATTTTATTGCTGTAGCTACACTTAAACCATGACTTTTTTTTCCATTCTGTCCACTGCTAAAAATATGATGAGCTATTCACTGTGAAGTGTCAAGAGGTGACAAGCTGTTATCCTCCATCAGTATTATATAATTTGCAGCTCTAGTGTTCAGTCAGGTTACCCCAAGTTCAGATTCTCTTCATCTTGCACTTTTTGGTCCATATATAAGTGATGGTTATTCATTGAAGGTTTGTTTCATGTGTGGAGAACTGGTATTAGATTTGGGAAAAAAACAACCAGTTGCCTTTTGAAATAGTTTTATCTTTTTCATACTTGATATTGAAATTAAGTTATGTTTATAAACTACAGAGATATCTAATTGTATGGTAGTGAGTTTGTTTTGCTGTGTACTTGACCAGTGAGTGACTACTAACTGTTGTTTTCTTATTTATCTGTTTATTTATAAAAAAGGTTTTTTATGTCTGAATTCTAAAGCAAGTATGATATTTAATTGATGTTACCAGTTGAAAAAATGATAACTGTTTTGTTGTTTTCTCCTTTTTTTCTCTGTTTTGTCTTTTTACGTGCATCCCATCAAAATAAAGATCGAAGTTTGTACCAGCAGCCTATGGCTAACCTAACCGGATGAGCAAACTCTTTGGTAAACTGGCGGCATGTTTTACTTGTCTAATATTTACAGTTACACTGCTGTCTGTATGAACTCTTAAGTTAAACTGCTTCATGTCATATCATTTTCAAAAGCACATACACTTTTAAATCTATTGATAAGATACATTTATTAAATATTTTTCATTACCCATTATATTATGGTGAGTTTTATTAAAATGCACTGATTAACTTAGTAGTAACTAAAGTTACTGGAAAAATCTAGTTTCCTCAGTTACCATACCATCATGAACATCTTTCTGTTTTTGTGTTGTCACCTTTATTCTAAGTTTGCTGGAAACTTTAAAGTTCACAGTACAGAAGCCTGGAACGGTGGAGAATTGAAAATGCAATTACTCTTTAAATCAGTTAGCTGTTGATCAAATTTTTAACTTACGTTTCATACACCCAGACTTTCTATAGTGATTATATGTATACCTTGACATGCAATAAAACAAAATGTTTATTAAGCATATGTGATAACATTTATCGGTGATTCTTTTAACTGTTATTGCCATAATTGGTATTATATATTGCTTATGTTGTGACGTGTTTGTACAGATACTTTAGTCAATGGTGATGCACATGATGATCAACCCATGGATGATGGATCAGCGGGCGAACTGATTGCAGGTCCAGGTGCAGGGGGAATGCAGCCCAGACCATCAGAATTCAAAAAAGCATTGCCCCCTCTCACAATTTTACAGGAGGAAATGTTGAAGAGAGCTAAACGGTTTGCCATGGAACAGTCAGTTCAACAGGTAAATTGCCTCATTTTTGTGTGCTGCCCCAGCCCCTTTATTTGTAGTTAGTTTTGCAATAGCTTATTTGTGTGCTGCCCCAGCCCCTTTATTTGTAGTTAGTTTAGCAATAGCTCATTTGTGTGCATGTTTTACATCCTGTGCTGTATTGTTGAATTTTGCAATACATAGATTTATTTGTTTTCCTCAGGCTATTGAGCATAGCTGTTTTAAATCCCCAGATGGGATCTGAACCCAAAACCCTCCATGTTTTAGTCAGATGCTCTAATGACAGAGCTACTGAAAAGACTATGGTGAGCAAGGACAAAATTTGTTGCTCAGTGACTAGAACACACATGGCCATGGAATCACATTTCCAAAAGGTTGCTGAGTTTTCATTGTCTTTAATATCTATGTAGTTATTCTCATTATTCATCAAAATTTGGTTTTTCCTTTTTCCCCTTCCATAAAAATGTTTGTTTTATTCTCTAAAAAACTCTGGTTTAGAGCATTAAAGTGTTATATCAAAATAATAATTATTTAATATTCTATATTGTTCTAGGTTTTAGCCAAACAACAGGCACTTCAGCAGCAGCAGATGAGTGCTCTACAAACAGCAGCACAGAGACAGAGAGCACTTGCCCTTATGTGCAGGTGAATGCAAAATATCTCTTTTGAATGCTGCATTTTGTTATATCTTGTGACTGTTTCCACTTGGCTGTGTAGCACATACATAGGGCCACCACCATATTGTTATATCTTGTGACTGTTTCCACTTGGCTGTGTAGCACATACATAGGGCCACCACCATAATTATTGTGTTTACACAGTTGGAACTAAACATAGGGTTTCTTCTACATAAGGTATCTGCATATCTTACCTCTGTATAGGGTTTTTACATAACTCTTCTCATATTAGAAAGCTTGGCTCCTGCCATCTTGATCAAAGGCTATTTACACCCCAAACAAGAATTGCCAAGTAGCATTCTCCAAGCTATGAGAATGCAGGGCAGTATTAGCTTTTTTCTTATAGTGGTTTTATGAAGAAAAGAAAAGAATGATTCTCCACTTTTTTTGAAATCACATTTGTCATTACATTAAAGAAAACAGTGCATGTATTGAATTTTTAAAATCTTGAGTTGATGGTAAGAAGTAATTGTTTTTTTCAAAATAAGTAACAAAATATTATGAGTTGGCAATTAGGATCTCAAAGATTTTGTGTATTTTAGTTAGCTTTAGTTAAGATTTTGTTATTGCTACTGTATGTAAACAACTTAACAGTTTACTTTGATTTTTTACTAGGGTTTATGTTGGAAGCATAAATTTTGAGCTGCGAGAAGAACATATCCGGCAGGCATTTGCTCCTTTTGGCCTTATCAAGAAAATTGACTTATCTTGGGATCCTCTTACTATGAAGCATAAGGTTGATTAGCTTGATTTTAGTTTTGTTTAGCTGTTGAATCACTCTCAGCCATCGCTAAAGCATGAATTACAAATCTTTTATATGATGTTTTTAGGGGTTTGCATTTGTGGAGTATGACCTTCCAGAGGCAGCTCAACTTGCTCTAGAACAGATGAATGGAGTCCTGCTTGGTGGTAGGAACATCAAGGTATGATGACTCAAGGCTAAAACATTTTAGTTTCTGTGATTAAATACCAATTCTTAAATGTTAGTGTAGAGAACACTACTAACTACCTTTATGAAAATACTTCAAATGTTGGTTTTAAAATGACAGTTTGCCTCTTTACTAACAGGCTGTAACTCTTTGATTAGTTATAAACCTTAAAGTACATATGACATAAATCAAAATGTTTTTTACTGTTTTTTTGCAGTTTAATATGGTAAATTTACAAATTCTACTTTTTTTCATGGTGTGGTATCTTTTTAACAAGATTTTTGTCGTTTGAATTACCCATTTTGAGGGAGAAAGATGTCTGCTGGAATCATGCGGCCATGACATCAAGTTGTACATGTATGTCTGAAAAGTTCTTAACATTGTGTCAAAGCAGGTTAGGAAGAAAGGTGGAAGAGCTAGAGTGCCCAATGGCACCAGAATGCAATGATAAGCAAGTAAAATAGACTCATCCAAGCAATTTGTGGTTACACGAGGTAAACAACTTGACGTGTCACAGGATGTCAATTAGAACCCAGTCACCGGGACACTTTTTCAACAAAATGTAGGAATTTCACAGCCTCCAGAAACATGTGTTTGAATAATATTAAGACCTTTTAATACTACAGTGATTTTATACACACATCAAACTACTAAAAGCAAAAAGAAAATATTTTATGTCATATGCACTTTAAGTAGGTTTTGGTAGTCAGGGTTAACTCATATCACAAATTATCTCTGTGATAATTTACTATTAATCTTTATATGTGCAACATATTGTGCATTTTTACCAACCAGTTTTGTAGAAGTAGGTAAAAGGATGTTGGATATAAATTTAATAATGTTGATTTCAGTTCAAGGTATTAAATGAATGAAAATAGGTTATGTTGTGACTGACAGAACATCATCATCATTGTTACCATTTTCATTCGACATCAGTATTCTTCATCTAGGATATATTTCCATATAGTCTGTCAATCCTGTGTCACATAGAACCTTGATTACACTCACTCTAATATTTTGCTATGCTTTTCAGCCTGTCTTCACCTCCCCAACTCTCCCAACTTATCCCCTGTACCGTTCTTACATTGCCAAGCAATCTGTACCAGACACAGTGCTGAGCTGTCAGATTTGGATTTCTGCAAAGGTTTAAAGTTGTTGTTCTTTATAGGTTGGTAGACCCAGCAATGTGCCACAAGCAGCACCACTCATTGAACAATTTGAACAAGAGGCGAAGCAGTATGCTAGAATCTATATTGCCTCTGTTCATCCAGACCTTTTTGAGGATGATATAAAAAGGTTTGTTGATCTTTCTTTATGTTTTACTTTATAACATTAATAACTTTTGGAAAGGCCAGTGGGCTTCCTGGATAAATTATTGTTATTATTAAATTATTATTATTATTATTATTATTATTATTATTATATTTTTGTTTTTTTAGACTTGCTTTTAGAACTTTTAATATTCTTTTATCAACATTTGTAAATATTTTGTAAATCAAAATCTCTTAGTGAATTCATAGTTTTACGCATTGTATTTTAATATATTATTTGCTAATAAAGATTGATTATATTTATCTAAATATTATTATTATTATTGTCATTATCATTATCATTATCATTATTATTGATATCATTTTACAAATGCATCCATTCACAATTTGAATTTTTCCATGCATTTGTTTCAGTGTTCGTTCTGCAGGTGAAACACAACTGACAACAGAGAAATGTAAGGAAAAATTCAAATTGTGACTGGACGCGTTTGTAAACGGCTATATGCCGAATTCAGGATTAAGGATATTTGATGCCGAACTTCCATACAAATTAAGCCAGTTTTGACCCACAATTGCCTGGAAGCAAAGACACGAGTTGTTGTTGACGGATCTCCTTGGGCAGTTGGTGCCATATTACTTCAAGAGCAGACATACCATAAATACCAATCAAAGGCATATGGTAGTCGCTCACTAACCGAAACGGAGCAGAAACGTGATCAAATAGAAAAGGAGAGCTTAGCTATTGTTTTTGGATGTGAACACATTCACATGTACCTGTAATGAAGATGTATTGAGCTCGAAATTGATCATCGTCCACTACAACATACTTATGAAACTAAAGCTAATGGAAACAAACTAGCCCCGGCCCGAATAGAACGATGGAGACTCCAACTTCAAGAATATGTCTTTAAAGTTGTTTCCAGACCACTGTCTCAAAGTCCAAAAGACACTCGCTCAACAGCCAAATCGCCAAGGAGCAGCATGGAAGCGTGTGCTGACAGATACGTTCGTTACTTGGCTGAACACCTAACACCAAGAGCGATGACAGTAGAAGAGATAATACATGCATCCATGAAAGAAAAAGACATCACTCGGGTAAGAGAGCACCTCAAACAAAAAAACAGATATTTATATTGTCACAACAGTACATGGTCTTTGGCAATGAGATTTCTGTAACAGACCAAGACATACACCCCCAAGATTGTCGTATCATGCTTCCAGTGCCACTTAGAGATCGAGCAATAAAGTTAGCCTATGAAGAACATGCAGGCATGACAAGGTGCAAACAACGAATTCGATATAAGCTTTGGTGGCCTCACATAGATAAGCAGATTGAAGAGCACTTCTCAAACTCATTAATAATTCATCAAGTTAAAACAAAAGAAATCATAACCGTGACCATTGTTTGGATATTTGATCTTAATTAGCATATATTTTGACGATTTTATTTCTTCTTTTACTCCTCAGTTTTAGTTTCGATTGAGAAGAAAAATCAACACTGTCTCTCGTGTTTGATATATTACATCAAACGTTGCCATCCTTGTCAAAGTACTGCTAAACTACCATGTCTTGAACTAATGACTCCAACAGAGCTACCCAAAGCACCAAGGACACAATTAACAATCGACATATGTGGACCATTTCACAGGGGTGAGTACATTGCAGTTTTAACGGATTATTACTCTCGATGGCCAGAGGCAAAAATCCAGAAGAGTGTGACATCAGCCACCATTCTGAATTGGTTAAGTCATGTCTTCGCCCAACACGGTTAGCTAACAACCAGAAGATGTTAGCTACTTCACATCAACCGAATTCAAAGACACTCTTAGATCATGGCGAATTCAGCCTAAAACTGTCACTGGATTTTGGCCACAAGCCAATGGTCAAGTCGAAAGGTTCAATGAAGTTATTCAAAGAAACATATTCGCACCGCACAAGCAGAAGATCGAGACTGGCAAAAAACTTTCCGTAATATTCTGCTTCATTACAGAGCAACACCCCACAGAAAGACAAGGCAAACTTCAGCAAAACTTTTGTTCCAGAGAGAATTGCAAACAAAAATACCAGTTCTTCAATTCAGCTATGTGATTTAGCTAGCGATTGCGAACTTCGTAAGCAAGACACAATTGCCAAAGCAAAAGCAAAGAACTACACAGACAAAACACAATATGCCTCACATCGCACATCACGAATTGGAGATCTTTAATAGTGACCCAAAAAACGCGAAAACAAGTATTCTACCAGGTTTAACAAAAACCCTATGACAATTTTGAAAATTGTTGGATCACACCTCATTCTGCAAGACATCCATGGACAGCAGCAACAACGAAATTTGTCGCATGTTGAAAAGTACAAATCAATAGTAGGTTCGATTCAAACCAAAAGCAGGGGCGGATTTTGCCATTTTCTCCACTAGCTCGAAGAGAGGCAAATTCACTGAGCTTTTATACGATAGCTAAAATGGTAGCAAAAGGTGTAGCGAACGTAAGCCGAATTGTGCTTGACGTATCTGAAGTTCTGGTTAATGAGTTATGGACTGAAAGTGTATCGACTTTTATGCAACGTACCCAGGATAAATTCAAGGCAAAAATGTTAGACATGGATGAACTTTGGCAGTTTCCCTACTGTTGCGCAACATTAGATGGCTGTCACGTCCCAGTGAAATGCCCATCCGGGGGTTTGGAAGCCAGCAAGGAGTATCATAATTTCAAAAATTTTATTCCGTTGTTTTTATGGGTATGGTGGACTCACACTACCGGTTTGTTTGGGCCAGCTGTGGGTATTCTGGCAATTCCCACGATGTAATAATTTTTAAATGAACAGATATATAGTGGGCAATCCAGGATGATGATTTAGTACCCAATATTGCAAAGTCAGTTGATGGGATAAATGTCCCACCACTTATTTTGGGTGATTCTGTCTCTTCAAACAAGGTTGATGAAACCCTACACAAATGCACTGCTGAGCCCTCCACAGAGATACTTCAATTATAGATTAAGTAGAGCTCGGATGGTTACCGAAGTGGCATATGGAGAGTTCTTTTGCGAAAAAGTGAAAGCAATAAAGTCCACGTTCGCACAGTTACACTAGCAAGTGTTGTACTGCACAGATTACAGTGCATCTCTGGTTGATTATAAGTAAATCATGATCATTAATCCCTTGAGGTAAGAATCAGCTGAATCCAAGTGTGATGTAAAACCTGCTTCTCATTTCCAGAAAACTTGCTTTGTCCATTATATCACAGGACCAAGAGAGGAGATACAGGAAAGAAATTAGAAGTTGACAAATGTAATTGGAACGCGTACGGTGTATAGATATATATAGAAAGAATTAAGAGAAAAGATGAGGGAGTGTAGACCAGTCAGTGACACAGCAAGCGAGGCAGCAAACATCCGAAGTAGAGGCTTTATGGAAGATAATTTTAATTTTTATGCCTCATGTTTGGGGTTTAGAATCACAAATTATTGTAACTTTTAATAGATGATGACAAAAAAGTCAAAATGTTATAAAGTTTCCAGTACAGATATAACCACGTTTGTGGTTACATAGCATTTTGTGGGAAATGTACAATGTTTTTTTCAAATAAAGGTTTTTAAGTGATATAGAAAACAAAACAAAGGAGCAATAATAAATATTTTAGTCTGAAACTCTGAAAGTGAGTTGCAGTATAATTTTCTATTTAATAGTATACATGTAGTTTTTGTATTAAAATGTGTCTTAACTATTTACAATTTGATAATGTAATCCAATTACAGTATTTCATGCGCCACATAATAGATCATTACAAAAGTCACATGATATAACATAATTCTCTGAAGGGACAGACCGTTAGATTTGCATAAGGGGAGGGAGTGGGCAACATATAGGAAAAGAATTCAAGCAAAGCCGGAAAGTGGGAAAAGATGTTAAACACAAAAATAAAATTCTGATCTTGAGCTAGAAAAAAAATATGCACAAAAATGGGCCAACCAGCATCTAAAAACTTTAATGGCTTGTCTCCTATTTTTATCTTTTATGATTCATTTCTATTATAAAACCTAAATATTTAAAGTACTATATTCTTAATATTTATGTAAACAAAATGTTATGGTGTTGGTGGTTAAAAAAGGTCAACCTCAGCATAAGCAAATCATGCCACATTGCAGAACAACTATGTGGCAAAATTATCAAAATGGAACATTCCTGCAAAACACAATTTTTAACAAACATACAGTATCATTCACTTTGAAATACAATATAAAAATATCAATTTGCTGCAATTTCTGTATCTTACAGTACATGTGTAAGTTGCAGTAAACTGCACATATAATTTTCTGGTCATCTGTTTCAAAGCTTTGAATGATTTCTATTCTGAATCATGCAGTATAGTGATAAACATAAAGTCAATTGCTTTTCCGAAACCTCCATAATTTGCTCAGTTTATAATTAAATATACTTCAATATAAAACATACATGATATAAATTGTTCCATCATTTGTGATAACTTCTTAAAATAATAAATTGAAACCAAATTTTATAAAATTATATTTTCTCTCTTTAACCCTTTGACTACAGAGAGGTTTTGCCATTTTGAGCAATTTTTTGTATGAAAATAATCAATTGGCTTTCGCTAATCCATATAAGGCATTGCCATGGAAACATCCCACGTGGTGTAGTCCCCAGGGATCATGTTTTCAATTTATGAGGTGATGGTGTCGTTGAAGTGTCTTGTTGCTGCTGTAGCAGCCGTTAAAAGTGGATTTTTGCTCATTTTC
>JAOTRI020112351.1:0-12887 GCA_028564885.2 Zoanthus sanctaehelenae | reverse complement strand
AGTCTGTCACATTCCTTTGCCATCTAGAATATCATTATTTGTACCATGTGATCATTTGCTGCAAAAGGCCTATTGCTATATAAGGCTATTTTTACACGACAACTCCTCAGATTCAAATTGTTGCATGATACTAGTCTTGTTGCAATCAGTGTATGAAGTTGACGTTTGGCGCTTGGTCAGGCGTTAGTACAACTACAATTGCACACGTTAATGCTAAAATTATTTCTGAATTTATTTAAATTCCAGTAGAACGTTTTGTGCAAACACTATAGTTTGGGCACTTTCAAATGTAAGTAGTTTATCCGCAATTTTTGCGTATTTCTATAGCAAACACTTGAATCATTCGGCTCTTTTACGGCATTGATTTTAAATCTTTGACCTTGTAAGTAGCGGATCGTACCAACTTCTTGAGGCATTTTAAAAGTTTCTAAAACTGCGATTCAAGGAGTTTTTGGAAAAAATATTTCATCGTTACTGATAGAACTTATTTACGTGTAACGTGTTGGTTTGGGAATTCTTTGTAGAGTTAATCCAACTCGGCCATTAAAACGCGATCAACAAGCATATCATGTGAACTAACAGGGATATGTTCACACATCTGTGAGCTAAAGGCCAATCCTGGAACAAATCAGAAATGATACGAAATCAAAAGAAGTTGATATATATTTTCTCTTCACTAAATAGAGCAACCTCATACCCAGGGTCATTTCACTGACGTAGTAGTGACCTGAAATGACCCTGGGTACGAGGTTGTAAATAGAGTACCGATTCAAGTGATGACGTCACAAAAAGTACACTTGTGAAATCACTAATTTGGTTGTAATATTCAGAAAGATCAAGATGAAAAATGCCTCCATGCCAAAATTTAGCATTTTGCCACCCACAAGGGTGAGATATTACCACAGTAAATTATCTTAATGAAATTAGCTTGGTTCATAACATTAAGAGCCAAGACATTTTTAGAAGGATTTGTATTGAGTCATTGAAGCATATCTGTGGTAATGTTTTGCCAATAACTTGTACAAACATTCTAATTTTTTTGCAAGGATTCATTTTTAGTCTTGATCTCTAAGATGATTATGGAAAATCCCTCAAGTTCAATATTTTTAATTTTTGTGATGTCACACTTTGCCATTCTATTTGCATCAATTTTAAAAAAATAATGTCAACAATTAGTTTATTAAGTCGCACAAGTTTCCACATTTCTAAAGGAACAGAAAGTAACTGAATACAATTTTGTACATTTATTAATAAACATTTTACAAAAATTAATTAGATAAACTTTCTACAACTGTGTAGGTAAAAATCATTTATGTAACAACAGGCCTAGGTCTCTATTCATCAAATGCCATCTATGTCTCATTCACCTCAACTGTAAAAAATGTCTTGATAATCTTCTTTTATTCAACATATTATTGCATTTGTTGACGTGAGATTCTTAAACATTCTTACATCCAGTAAGATATCTTCAAAACGTATAAACACTCAGCACTGCAGACAGCAATTCAGTTAGATTAATTCTCTTTTCCAGAACAATATCAAACTTAAACATAAATGTGAGAACAAGCTGATGAATACTGTATTTATGAAATTGTCAATTATTCAATAGCAATAGATTTTTGTTCTGATTAAGTCCTTGTCAGCACACTCTCTTGTTTTGTCAAAATATATAAAGTAGCCATCTTTTCTCTGTAGTTTCTTTACATATCCATTGTGTTCCCATCGAGTCTATAAAAGATAACATTACTTTAGCACAAAACTAATTTCTTGATCTTTTAAATGTTACCACCATCTGGTTTTCCCAGTGGACTAATGTGTAGGAGGCTCAGGTTCGATTCCCAGCTGGACCACTACTCAGGGTCATAAAATAATTGAGGAGAAAATGCTGCCTTTGCTCTAACATCTGCAAATGGTTAGACTCTTACGCCTTCTCGGTATCTATGTTTATTTGTGTGTGTTGTAACTGTGAAAGCTCTCCATCCACCTTAGAGTGGTAAAGACGGTATCCCCAATAAGTTGGCCATTGGCTGGCTTATGCCTTAACACCTAAATTAAGTCTTTATTATTATTATTATTATTATTATTATTAATATTATTATTATTATTACTATTATTATTATTATTATTATTATTATTATTATTATTATTATTATTATTATTATTTATGGATGAACACAATAAACAACCCTGGATTCTATATATCTGGTTAAAGCTCAAGGCAATGGATTTACAAACTTGTTTTTTTCCCTACAATTTAAGTGTATACTTTACCACTAACCCAGTACAAAAGTATGTTTTATTGTTTTTGAAAAAATTTTAGCAAAAACACTGATATCACTACCGTTTTTTTTTTCCAGTTCCAATTTCGTTTCTCTGTGACTTAAAGGAAACCTAGCTTTTTATAATGGAGATAAAAATTTTGTTAAAAACAATAGTGATCTATCATCATTGTGAGTTTATATTCAGACCCCAAATTATCTAGCAAAAATTGAAGTTACTTATAATTATAACTTTTAAATCTTGAATACTGCTTCTGTTATTCATAGCAAGAACGGAAAATGTATTTTGACTTAATATTAACACAGTGTGAACCAGTGCTTCTCAGCAACGATCATTTTCAATTAATGCATCAAAAGAAACAACTCTCAAGATTTCTTTTATAGTCAAAGCCAAAGGAGTTGTTCTGAAGAAATTTTGCGTTTGGCGTTGCAGCTGTCAATGGTGCTTCTCCTTACAAAATATTTTGCATGTCTAATTCACTTTGCTCATAATTTATAATTTAGAAGTGCAAAAATTATAAAAAGACGTTTAACGACGGATTGCTTTATAAACTTATACTGTACACTAGCTACAATATAAAGCTACTTACAGGATCAGATTTCTTGACTTCTCTGTATTCATGTTCATCTCTATAGCCCGCTATTTGGAATCTCCAGGCTGTTGGAAAGACGTGAAAAGGTAAGAAATAAAATATAATTACAACTTTTAAAATATTTTGACGAGAATTTACTTGCACACATTGTTATATATTTTCAATCGATCAAACAATTCTCAATTTCCTAAATCTTTAAGCTATTAAAAAAATCTTTTGTAAATAAGTTATGTTGTTGGCCTGCGTTTGATAAGTGTTTTCTGAAATTACCTTCTTCAACTTCTTCTGTCCATTGTTTTGGTCTTGAAACTGATTTCGGTTTCATAGCCATAATTTCTGAAGAAAAATTAACAAATATTTGACATTAGTTCTTGTAAAACCTCGTAATAAAACTTGACGAAATTATTCGCTCCCACCTTCCCATTTGACGTTATAGGAAATTGAAAATTAATGCTAGGTAAAAGTGATAATTTCTTACCTTAGAGCTATCTAGATTTTCGAATAATAAAACTTTTAGACAACCAGATAGACAACCAAAACCACCGATACACAAAGATCGAATGTTGTTTTCGTCTTCCACGCAACGCTTCAAATGAATGGAATGGCAACTCTTGATTGGTCAACAACAACGCTTGCGTGTTTCCACGGCAACAGCAGGCAAAACTGGTGGGTTTCAATATGACGTAATTTACTTTGTAAATTGTACACGCAATGGGCCTGGAACTAATCAAGAGTCTTGAGCTTATTTTACAAGATGCCTATTTGGCTCAAAGTTCTTGCATAGTCAGAAGTTACTTGAATTGAAGTATAAAAAGTGCTTTTCAAATTATACATGCTGCAGAAATAAAAAGCAAAGCTATTTTTTAAAAGTTGAGTAATAAATATTTAACAATTATTCTAAGAGTGCGTGTTGGATTAAGTTGGATATGAGATGGTAAATAGCCAACGAGGGGCGTAGCGCCGAGTTGGCTATAATCATCTCATATCCAACAAACGCGAATGGAATAATCGTTTTATTAAATTTCTTGAGTTTTACTAACCCTCTGATACTTGAAAATTGCAAAAATCTTTTAATAAATTGATAAACAAGATTTTTTTGTTAGTTTCCATATATGGTCATTCGGTATATGAGCTGATAACCAAGATTGAGTGAACCAATCAGAACGCTAGAAACGTAATATTCGAGGTTATAAAAATTTATTAGTAAATTATACACCGTATAATTAATGGCAAACCCTGATGGCAAAAATATACTTACTGACGTTTCGGACGTTAGAAAGAAAAAAGCAAAAATGGTGGTTTACCACTAGTTATTTATCTATTTTTTGAAAATGAAAGTGAGAGGAGTTTTAAAATAAAAACCACATTTACTCACCATTGACTCTTTTCACGCAAGTTCAGTGAAACGCTTGATAAATATTCCGGTTTTCAAAAAAACGAATTGCGTTATCACATTCGCCACAGGTACATCAATAATACTAATAGTGAAAAAGCAAAGTTTGGATAAGATTGTTTAAAAACTGGCGGAGGTGTGGACATTTCAAAGTCAATATTTCGGCAAATTTTTTTTAAGAAAATGTATGGTTTTGCACGATAACGAGGCTGGGTACGTATCTGGGCCCAGTTGTTTAAAAGCTGGTTAAAGGCTGGTTTCTATATAGTCGTCTCGGGTCGTTTTGGGTCGCTTCGGTTCGTCCCAAGTCTTTCCGAACGACCGAGGCATCTGAAATGACCCAATACGACCGGCAATTTCCATTATGTAAAACTTATAAGCAAAAACCACCCAAACTTTACTCCAGGTTTGGCCAGAACCTGCTTGCATGCGCACAGCCAGCTTCTTCCGAGTAACAACAAAGCAAGTAACTGGAGCAACCGTGTACAGCTGTTTCGTCCTTGTTAGGACTCATCAGCACGGTTTAGCTTTTCAGCAACAAGCAATGGAGCTACAAGGGGGAGTTCAGAGAACTGCTTTAAGGCTGAACTCCCACCGCATGCATGTGGGAGTTTATTTGGTGTATGCCAAAACATACCACAGGCAATGCGTGTGGAGAGAGGATCCAAAGAACGGATCTAGGTGGTTGAAAAAACACAAGTGTAAAACTTAAAACAAGAAAAACCAGTTTGGGTGGTTTTTCTTGTTTTAAGTTTTACAATTGCACTAGACAAAGTAACGTACATAGTCCCACTCCCTCCCCCCCCCCTGCCCTTCCTGTCTTCCATCTTGTGAAGTATGTGGGACCCCATGTTGGGCTTATTGGCGCGTGCGGGGATCTGTTAACTAATGATTTCCCAAATACATGAATCAATCGAACGTTATGCCATATTCGTCCATTAACGTTAATTTGTGGCAGAGGATTGTCGGTATAAAGGAAAAGTTGAGGCCTGCAAAGTATATCTGATATATCGATCACATTCACCCCGCCATCAAAATGGCTCTGCGAGTGAAAGATAAATCTATTTCAACTCTTAGATATAGAGGATATTACACGGTGACGCGAACATATGAAGTCTGTCTTCGAGTGGTAAAAATATTTCACGAGTGAGCGCAGCAAGCAAGTGAAACATTTTTTCCACGAGACTAACTTCATATGTTCAAGCCAACGTGTATATTTTTTATTACATAAATAAGAAAGTTTCGAAAAAGATGGGAAAAACAAAAGAGTGACGTCAGCGATCATATTTTCACTTAGAATGTGGAAAATATGCCACTCATATCCCGGGTGAAGTCTCATATGAAGTCTTTACAGTAAAATACACTCGTATATTCTATGTAATAAAACGTTTTATTCTGTTACAAACAACATTCTTTTGCAATGTAAGTAGCAGATTTTTAATAAAGTATAGGAAATAAATTAAGATTATTCTGTAATGTTAGTTCGTACAAAAAAGAAGTTATACTCCATAAAAGTTTGAATAATTTTTGGTGTTGATCACGAGTTATACCATGGGTGTTAAGTCTTCTCGTTTCAAGTTTCATGGTACCAAACATAGACAACAAACTCGTATCTCTTGGTCAAAAGGCTCCATTTCGTCAAAATCTTCATCATCGCATCCTCCAGTTCTTCGAAGGAACCGTTGAGTCAGCCTTGCTTCCTTGCATAATCCTCTAGTTGAACAAAGCCCTCCATTTCCACATGTTACTTCATTAATGAATGGCGGTATGATATCCTGACCCAGAAACGTTGCAACTGGACACGCTTCGCACGCTCTGTCGAAGCCAGTCTCGGGTTCTGTCAACTGACAAGCCCCAAATGAAACAATCCCTGGAGTGGAGGGAGGCCGGATAGATGAAGCTAGCTCAAAAGTTTGCTTGCTATTCACTGATGAAGAAGTACCATTTACTTGAAAAATAATACTACGAAAATTGACAATCTCGTTAAAAGTAAAAGATACAAAACTTGGATTGAATGATCCCAGTGGGTTGTTGCAGTTCATTTTGGTCAATTTTTCTACGAGTTGTTCCCTGGAAAATTGGTTCTTGCAAAGAAGCTCCGCAGAATGCAGAAAGACGATCAGGATAAAAAACACTTGCAGCTTAATGGAGACATAAGGAAAAACAAAAAACAAATTAGTATATAACTTCTTTGAGAACGAGAAGATAATTTGAAGTTAAGTGTAAAAAAAGTTAGCAAACCTATAGCTTTTTTATCATTATGTTCGCACGTGGTCTAATGAAAAAAAGAAAAATATATATCAAAAGCAAAAGGCCACAAAAAGACAAACAGTGCTAATTATCTCAGGTACTCTTACTATTTCATAACAGTACTAGGTATCAGTAAGGTAAAATGTTAAACAGCGAGCTTCATTCTGCACTATGTTCACTGCAGACATTCCGAACGTGAGTAACATTTCCACTTTTCTTCTCAAACTCTCCCTATCGCCTTTTTCAGTCTTAAAATGAGAACTATCTATAAACTCAGTATTTCAAAACCCGAGGTAAAAATTTTGAATCTAAGTATTGATAAGTATACTTTTTAATAAAAAAATAAGGAATTCAAAAATTGACCGGGGACTGGGACCTGTGACGTAGCACCAGCAGACGTCCTTGGCTGTCATTGGTGTTTAACAAGGAAAAACGTGACAAACAAAGTACTTAAAACTGAATTCTATGTTTCTCGTAGTGCTTTAAGCCGTAAAGTAAATAGATTTGGCGTTGAAAGTGTTAGTACTGAACCAGAAGATGCATAAGTGCCTTCTCCTACTTCAGTACACCAGGGCCCAATTGTTCAAAGGCTAGTTAAGATTAACCCTGGGTTATGGTTAAGCAAACAGGAATTTCTTCTTTAAGAAAAGGTAAACGGTTATTTATGAATGCTGATACGAGGTGTCATCACACATATAGGCAATACCCAGTCCCCCAGGTTTTAATTAAAGAAAAAACAGGAGATTTTATAGGGCCACTCTCCCCCACAAAATGAATGGGTACACGTACTCCCGCCTTAAATAAGGTAAACATCAAATGTTAGGTTAATAGCTATCGCATAAGTTTGGTGAAAACAGATTTTTTTTATGATATTTCTATTTATACATTTTTTACGACTCAATGCTCACTTTTGCCCATACACAAACAAAACTTACACTAACATACACAAATTTTGTCACAATTATGTCGACCTTTCAGACAAGGCCGGAACACCTTGAGGCATGATACCCTCTGTGGTAGCACCATGTTTACAACTAATAAACTTCACTTGGACAACCAGAGTATCCGCTAAAAATATACTATATACACTTAAATGAAATGAAATACGAAATACAAAGCATGATAAAGTTAAGTTTCAAATGTTAAGTTCATAGCTATTGCATTAGTTTGGGGAATACAGATTTTCTTATCATATTTCTTTTGTGGTTTCCAGAGCAACAGTTCCATGAATAGTTTATTAACAGATTCCAACGAGGAAGAGGTTCCGGTGTTTGATCTAAGTTGCAGTAGCAGTACCGCTGACTCTAAGGAGAACGAGGCTGCACTAGACAGCTCTGTAGAGGAACAAAAACCTCACCGTCAGTTTCTGCTGCCACAGGTAAAAAAATAAAGCAATTGCAAAAAAAGGTTGTTTTAAATCAAAGCTTGTTGTTCTCAAGCGTTTACTAGATTTTATTTTATTTGTTTAAACGTTAGCTGTTTTAGTTTGTGTTTTTGGTCAATAATTAGCTGGCGCGGTTTTTTAATCCTGGATAGTTTATACTAAGAGATTATTACTGACGTTTCGGACGTTAGTCATTCGTCGAAGTAAAGGAAAGAGAAAGAAAAACTGGTGTGTTTATATAGGCAGAGAAAAGAGAAATTAGCCAATAGAAACACGGTAGCCATGGAAATTAAAAACAACAAACGATGAGAAAAAACATTAGGATTAAGTGTACCCTATAGGTGATAGAGTCGCATCTCTAGTTTTGCTGCAATCGTTGTCGCCGCTAACCAAAGATAAGCCTAAAACAATGGAATCCGAAAGAGAGTGGTAGAACGAATTAAAGTGACGGGAAACTGGTTTAGTTGAATCTTTCCTTTACTCTGACGTCAGTAAATATTCTTTCTTTTGTACGGTGTATAATTTACATATTTATCACTAAATTGTTTCTTTACAAACACCGACGCAGCTCAAACTAGTTTACCGCTAGTTAGTTTTCTCTTTTATACGGTGTATAATTTACATATTTGTCACTAAATTGTTTCTTTAGAAACACCGACACAGCTCAAACTAGTTTACCGCTAGTTAGTTTTCTCTAAGAGATTATTAACTGATTGATGGAAAAATATCAGACTGTAGTCTTGATAGTACAGGCGAAGCCCCGCCACGTTCGTACAAAACAAGACCGAGGTCTGATATTTTTACATAAAAACTAAGCAAGCGAGGTTAATTAATTATTACTTTTTTGCTTGCGGTTATTTATCCTATGTCTACGTCAACGGAAGTCAGTGAAAATATCTGATAGTCTTCGGAAAGCTTCGAAAATGTTTTAAACTGTTTCTTATGCATTTTTTGGATTAGCGAAAAGTTTCTAAGATTCTTCTAAATTGCTAGGAAATTTATATCTAAATATTTCGGACTTTTTTTAAAGTAAATATTGCAGTTTGGGAACCGGTCTAAGTACGCGAGTTAACGGCCGCTTACCAACTAGGCTAACTAGGCAGTGCTGATTGGTATTCTTTTTATTATTACCTATAGTTTTTCCACCGTTCATTTCATTATAATCTTAACACGTAACTGGCACCAAGAGAATACATTTTATCTAAATCTTTTCAATAGGTACCGATTAAAGAAAGCAAAAGCAAAACTTCAAACAGCACACCACGAGGAAAAGAAAACCAGCTGTCTCGTTCATCAAGCAATCCTAACCTCACTGGACAGGGTGTCCCCAGCAAAGTATCGCACTTACACAAGTTTAAAACTCCCGCCGATAAACTAAAAATACCATTCCGTTCAACAAATACCAAGTAGAGTTTACAAACCTACAAAGCTCCCTAAAATCTTAGTCTGTATATCGTAAAAGACACTTCGAGTCTTGGCGGAGTTGCATGTATTGATGGGCATTAGAGATTTGATGATAAATATAATTTTTTAACATTTACCTTAAAGAAAATGGTGATAATCCTGTCAACAATAAATATAAATAAAACAGCTGTTTATATGTAGCTCTTGTAGTATAATGTAGTAAAAATTCGATACGAACCTGGATTTCAAGAGCCTATTACGCTAAAGATTGGTTTCCATTATGACCTGTGACTTTCGCGACTGTTTTCATTCTCGGTCGGTCACCGTCTTCTATCGACAAGTCGCAGCCCCCACACAAGTATTTCCATATTTGATTATCAATCGCATAGCAGATGAAGTAGTTATACAAATATTAAAATGTTTGTTTCGAAATTAGGCGCAAAAGTTTCAGTTATCATTTGGCACTTACTAGTGATTTAAGAAGAACAATGATTTGACGCCGATTGTCGCAGACCGTCCCAGGCGACATTTTTAGTGTTTCCCTAAATTTTGTTGGGGGCATTGATCGCAGACTGTCGCCAACCCGGCGTTACAGATTATATGGAAAATAGGCTAAAACTCATGTTTTTATCGTATATCTAAATATATCCATGATTAAAGCTCACCAGAAGAGCACCTTTCAATCTCGGAGCGATTAAGGGTCACCTATAAATCTTCAGTACAAAGAGTGGAGAGACTTAGGGTCACCTATGAATCCGGCTTCAGTACAAGGGGTGGAGCACCTTGGGGTCACCTAGATTTTACACGTCTTGCCGAGAAACAATAAAGCACACAAATCGACAAACAGATGCAATATAATTTTTTAATTTTGATAAATTATTCTCGTCCTCAAAACTTTCTGCTGCTTTGCCGAGACTACTCCCTCACAAGTGTCTTGGGACAAAAAGTAATAAAGAAACCGAATCAGTGTATAGTATTAAACTGATAAATCACGACAGGCATTTGAGAACACGAGGCAAATTCTACATCTCTCGAGTGTTCTAAAATGTCCGGAGTGTTTTAATCACAGTGTAATACTTCTTTATTTGCTTTATGATATAGATTTTAAACTCCGTGAGTAGGGAAAAGCAATATAACACGCTTTTTCTATGTTTTATTTAACAAATAAAGAAACCTAAACCGTGTTTTAGACTGTAATAAAACACGACGGCTATTTGAGAACACGACGGAAATGTAAAAAACACGAGCCGCAGGCGAGTGTTTTCTACGTTTCTCGAGTGTTCTCAAATGGCCGTAGTGTTTTGCCACATTCTAAAACACGGTTTAGGCTTCTTTATTTGCTTTATGATATAGATAGGACCCTACGCGCGCTCTGAAAAACAATATAACACGCTTTTTCTACGTTTCATACTCTGATAAAACATAGATTTTCGACCAATCAGAGCGCGCGTAGGGTCCTTTCTATATTATAAACTCTAATAAAACAAAGATTTTTGACCAATCAGAGCGCGCGCTGGGTCCTATCTATATTATAAAATAAAATACTAGGTCGGCTCTTGAAGGTAAAAGGTTTGAGATCTTTTCGTCTTCGTAATCTCCTAATCACAAGTTTTGTTCCGCTTCTGAAAGATATCTTTTTTTTTCTTGCTTGGCGTTCCCAGATAAACTCGCTGTTCATGCGTAAATGTAAATAGAACTTGCTAATTGTTTAGTTTGTCTCATAGGATGCTCAATTTACGCATTCCAATATTTTTTTAATTTCTTTATTATAAAGATTTAAGTTAAAGCAGTTATTTTTTAAACTTGTTATCATTTAATATAAGCGCATTACTTTATTTTCCATTTACAGATTTTAAATGAACTACTTTGTCTTAAAGTCTACTTTAATCAAATTTATTTAAATTCGTTTTTGCTGCATCGTATAAATTTGGCACTGCATCCTCATCTGCGTTGATCTTTCTGTTTATGGAAACGAAAAAAATAAAATTAGTACTCAGTTAAGAATTAAAAATATTTTTATTTTGCTAATACTTAAAATCTCTGTATTGCTTATTTTTTTATCATTTAGATAAAAAAAAGTTGGGTCTTTTAGAAATAATCAATTTAAAAAGTTAAAGTTTTTCGCAGTTTTTGAGACTTGTTTTGAGGAAGCGGTCGTTTTTGACCGAGCATTTTTAAAATACATTATGAAGTCCTGGTTTACACAATTGTCTAGCTTCCGGTTGAATATATAATCACTCTAAGCACAAAATTTTCTACCTCAACTCTTTAAATCCCCGTCTACACAAGCAATTTTTATGTGACAAGTTTTTATTTGACAATTTTTATTTGCTAAGGTAGCCCCGTCTACACGAGCAGCTTTTATGTGACAAGTTTTATTTATTTGCCAGTACGCGCCCCGTCTACACGAGCAATTATTTGAAAACCAAGGATTGGAGACTGTGATCTATGAATGATATCGAAAAAATTACCAAGTTTATGTGTTGTTTCGTCTACACGGACAATTTTCCTTATGTGACAATTTTCATTTGCCACATAAAAACTAACACGCCATTTTTTTAGCAAATATATTTGTCATAAAAATTGGTCAATTTTGTTCATCTACGCGAGCAAATAAAAATTGGCACATAAAAATTGCTCGTGTAGGCGGGGCTTAAAGCAAGCCGCACAATATAGGTGAAAACTGCGCGATGCTTCTTTCGCAGCGAAGATTTCACCGATTGTGCAGAGTGAGTTTTTAAGGTTACGATTCATTTTAGACGGTACTTTTTGCTAATGGAGCATATCTTTGCGTTTTCACAACGTAACCCTAAATATCACTGAAAAGCTTAAGAAAGTTTAAGTCGCTGTTTAAGTTTAATTTCGTAATTTCGAGAATATGGAGAAAACAGAAGCCTTATTTTCCAACCTTTGTGTTCTCTTTTAGGAGTTTCAAGTCAAACGTTCTACGTTCGATGGCATCAATTAAAATATTTTCATATTTGGCACTATCTAAAGTCCAAATCAAATGCGTCGGGGTTTTTTGAAAGGGCGCTTTGTTTTTATTTTACAACCAATAACTCAAAATGGCACTTTTGTGAATGAAAGAGAAGGAGTTTTATTGTGATAACTTTGAAAAGTTTTTAAAATTTCCTAAAACACTGACGATACGGTTTTGAACTTCAGGTATTTAACTGCAAATTTACCAAATTTCAAGTCAGTGGACGAAAAAGTTGGAACCTCGAGTGTTTCATAGATTTGACTTAAAAATAGTTTCGAGAAGAAGCTTTTAAAACTGTTGGCGAACTCCCAAGCCCAGCAAATGATATGTTTCTTTTTCTCCGCCTACAAGAACATTGCTGAGCCAATTGAAATCACTTTCTGCTGCATGTACTATCTCCAGCTAAGCAAATTGACAGAGGTGATTTTCATAATCCGGCAAAACTGACGTCAAGGAGCAATGTCAAAACAATAGGGCGTGACGAGTCGAGTAACAAATTTAAATTTATGTTTGGGATAAGTATTTTGCTGAAAGATTCCTTAGACACTGATACGTCATACATTTTTACTTCCGTATATGTTGCAGTAAAGCTCGCTTTGTAATT
>JAOTRI020112340.1:0-12889 GCA_028564885.2 Zoanthus sanctaehelenae | reverse complement strand
TAAGAAAGATTGAATTCTTTAACTCAGTACCATATCGTGCGGGCGGTTTAGGCCCTTTTAGGAGTCAAAGGGTTAAGTATATTTCAGGGAGCCCGCATCACTTATAAGCCTCTTGGTTTCTTTGTGGACTTCCTTACCTATCTTTAATCAAAATATTTACAAAATTTATATTTGTAGATTTATGTGTTAAAAGGCAATATAAATAAACTGAAACTAAAATAAGAACTTAGCTGCATGTTCTTTAACTATAAACGGATTTGTTGATAGTGTTATTTGTTATCGTTATTGCATGGATTACCTGTGGCTTGCAAGCCCTTTTCTTGCAGTCAGCGGTTTTACACTCGTGCCCCGTGACACATATGGCCTTTAAGGAGTCTTTCCATTTTTCTCTCCCTGCTGCTGCAACCCACACCTCGTCCCTATAGAGCCAAGCCACCCTCTATCATTTCCCTCTTCACTGACCTCCTCCAAGTTGTTTTTGGTCTTCCCCATCTTCTCTTGGCCTCAGGCGCCCACGATATTGTCACATTACATTATCTCGATTTTGCCTCTGGATATGTCCATGCAATCACCTTCCATCTGCTGGTCTTGAACACAGAAGATTTTACGCAGTTTAAGCCTTACCTTCAGGTCAATCTCCTTGTTTACTCTTACTACAATCACGCATCTTTCCAAATCGTTAGGTTGGAGTATGTAGTGGTTATCATTATTTTGTGCCTCCCATTTCTACAACCTGGGATCAAGGTTTTGGTTCTGCACATGGCATTGATTTGTCAATGTCAACCAGATGTTTAGTGATCCTCTCCAGATACTCCAGCTTTTTCCCTCTGAAAGTTTGACTTTAATGCCAAGATCTGGGCTTTAGCCTCTGCATACTTTGCAGGCCTGTTTCTGGTTCTGTGTATCAGATTCAGGGAAAACTGTTGGAAATCGCTTTGGCTCTGCCTAAATTTTGATCATGAGAGCCTGTAAAAGAGAAGGACAGAACCTACAAGATCTAAGTATACTTTGCCACCAGTCCTTATTTCCAACGTTTAAAGTAACTTTACAATTATCATGAGGTATTCGTTTGAGATCTGATACTTTATCTGCTGCGTCCATTGAAAATACTCCACTCTTGTGTACTTGTTTCGTGCTACGCCATGCTACAATGTGTTACAATTAAGTCATTTATGTTGTTCATGTATTCATAATGTATCTGGTTTATATGTTAATTAGAACCTTTTACATTTTTGTATTAATGATTCATCTTTTTTTCTTCATTTTCGTTAACGTCAACACTACAAGTAAAATAGATTCAAATTTATTTTATTTGTGAATGTTTTAATGTAAAATACGCCACTAACTTGTACGTTTCATATGAAGCTAGATCCGGGATACTAATAACATATTTTCTATATTCTTTACCAGTGAAGGTGTCGTTGACGTCATTCTTTTGTTTTTCCCGTCTTTTATATGTCTAGATTTTTTATTTTCGAAACACTCATATCTATGTCATAAAAAGAAAATTACACCTTGGCTTCTCGTGGAAAAAGTTTTCACTCGTTCGTTGCGCTAACTCGAAGATAAGCTTCATATTTTCGCTCCACCGTGTAATATCCTCTCTGTATAATAAAATAAACAAACACATATTTTAAAACATTAAAAATAAAGTATAGGCTCATCGATGTTTATTGAGTCTAACTATTTTGTTTAGTGTTTTCTGCCCAGCGTCTACTGATGACGAGGAGAAAGATCTTCATACTCAAAAAAGAATCCGAAGCTTCAGATGGATCACTCCAAAGCATCTTGACGCAGCTATTGATGAAACAAATGAGAAAGTAATAAAGTTAATTGAAGAAGCTGAGCAAGGTAGAATGTGGTCATTGACCACTGTCGTCTCAGTAATAGATAAAGCACGTACATGAGAGTGGAAGATAAACTGGAATCGTTCATTTGAATTTATTTTAACAATAGTATTTATTCAGCATGTTCTTTATCTAACAACTATAAAAGCTTATGAAATTGACTGTTACGGTGAAACTTAATTTAATCCACAGGGATTAATTGTGTTGATTATGTCGTTTGTTGGTGCAAGTACAAAGTATTTAAATGGAAAACCCTTAAGTTGTTGTTTTGCAAGTTTTTATTAATATTTGTAATGGACCTGTGTAATAGTTCGTCGGATTTGTAATGATTATAAATCTACGAATTAGATGTTGGAGGACAGTGTTTCCTCTGTTGGTATCGAAGAACTTAAATGTTTAAATAGTTAAATAATCATCAAAAGCTAAAAGGAAGAAGAAAAAAAGGACTTCAACGCTTGTCTGAATATTAAACCATAGCAATTGGGTTTCAAGGCTTGGTTCTTGGCTCTTGCCACTGGCTAGTCGTAATAAAAAGCGCGAGCTGTTTAGCTCTCTAGGGTAAAAACTCTGGCTATGGTGATAGTGGTGGTTGTTGTTGATGGTAATGGTGTCTATGGTGGTGGTAGTAGTAATGGTTGTGGGGATGGTGGTTGTGGTAAGGGGGATGGTAGTGATGATGGTGGTTGTAATGATGATGGTGGTCTTAATGATGGTGGTGGTAATGATGATGGTGGTGGAGCTGATGTTGCTGTTCGTGTTGGTTCCTGATGATGATGTTGGTAGTGATGATAGTGATAGATATGGTGGTTGTGGTAAGTGTGGTGGTAGTGGTGATGTTGGTGGTAGTATCGATATTGTTGTTGACTGTGATAGTGGTGGTGGGGATGGTGGAACTTGTGATATGGGTGGTAGTATTGATGATGGTGGTGGTACTGATGATGATGGTGGTGGTGATTATGGGTAAGATGGTGGAGATGGTTGGCGTGTGTTGCACGCACAATTGTAATAACTGGTCCAAAATGTAACAAAAGTCCTAAGTATAACAACCCTTAGTTCTAATTATAACTATACATGTTAATTGTCACAAAACTTAGTTCATTAAAGTAACTTGCTCTGAAGGAAGTTTTTACATAAAGGACCTTTGTTATGTTTAGGACCTTTGCTACCCTTAGGAACAGCTGCTGTGCCTCTAACAAGATGGACGAAACATTGGTTAAGTTGATCATAACTCTGCGTAGATATTGATAGTAACGTTTTCTGTTCTTGTACCTTTTTCAGATATCATGGAAATAAATACTAAACGAGCTCCGCAGGACAAGCTGATATGTGTTGTAAAATGTTGCAAGAAAATATTTAGTATCCGAAATTGTTTAATTTCAAATGTATTTATTTTCTGTAATGAACTATTCTCCCGTACTCTGTAGTGATAATTTGTGATGGAATGGATGATAAGATTATTTTCCAATTCTACTCTCAGAAACTAACTGTGTAAAGTGTTGCCAAGCTAAAATTGTCAGAATATAATTTTGTTGTCGTTTTCAAATGTTGACGTTTTCGGA
This sequence comes from Zoanthus sanctaehelenae, assembly GCA_028564885.2. Classification (NCBI taxonomy): domain Eukaryota; kingdom Metazoa; phylum Cnidaria; class Anthozoa; order Zoantharia; family Zoanthidae; genus Zoanthus; species Zoanthus sanctaehelenae. The sequence goes on along the minus strand of JAOTRI020112340.1, from coordinate 9,483 downwards.
AGCTCATGCAACTTAGAACAACAAAAAATCTTTTGCGCTTGTTCGATATAAGATAGTTATTGCCAAAACGGCGCATGTGATGATATATCGAAGAATTAACTGATAGTCTATTTTCTTCTCTAGTCAGTTTACCTCTTTATGTATCTTTTACTATGTTCTTTTCTTCCCAACAGATGTTTTCTTTCACGCAATTTTCTTGCTCTTAATATTTTAAATGAATATGTGTGACCCACTTGACACCTAAACCAACTTCATTGTTAGAATGTTTAAATATCTTTGTCACGACGATTTTGTTGTTGTGGTTCAATTTTTTGCTAAAATCGTTAATTAGAGGTTTTACACACAAGTTGAATATCTGATGATATATTTAAAAGAACAACAATTCACAATACTGTTTTTTGCTATATTTTTGTTGAGATAGCATCAAAACTTGAAAAGCTTAGCCCAACGTTTTCAAGTTTTAATCTATTTCCATCCTTGTTATTCATGATAAAAAAATGACAAAAAACAAAATATACTCATAATGTATTCCTAAAAAACAAATGTAGACCACTATTTCTGGAATCTAGTTAAGAACAAGACATATTTTGGATTTTAAAAGATCCCGAAATTGACGTGGCTTTTTAATGATGTTTTACACACAAAATGTTCCCAAATAAAAATATGTGAAGATATATTTAAAAAAAGAGCAATTCGCAATTTTTTTGCTATATTTAGCTCAACGTTTTCAAGTTTCACTCCATTTCCACCATAATCTATTCCTAAATATCAAATCTGGACCATTGCTTTTGGAATATAGTTAAGAACAAGACATCCTTTGAATTTTAATAGATGCTAAAATGGCGTGACGTGACTCTTTAATATTAGAAACGAATTTCCTTGAGTTTCTATCAGAAATAATTCAGCTTTCAACCCCGAGTGGAGGTGCCGTCAGTGCTGACGATTTTCTTCCATGTCTGATTTACATCGTCCTTCAAGCAAACCCAACCATGCTCCACTCAAACATACAGTAAGTGACTTGAATCCTAATACAAGGTAAAGTATTGCAGTTGTTGTAGCTTTGCAACTGCATTCTTTTCCTAGCTTTAGTTACTAACATAAGTAAGATACCCGGAGAAACTGCACTTAGTAACGATTGGGGGTGATCGTAATATCTCAGGGGCGGATACAGGGGGGCGGATTGGGTTTATTTTCACCCCCCTTTTCTTCAATTTTCTGTTACATTCTTTGTACTTGCCACCCATCTTCTCCTAGAGTCACTGGTAAATTCTTTGTATTATTCACCCCCCTTCTAGAATTTCTGATCCGCCACCGTATCGTATCGGGTCAAAGTCAGGAATCTGGTATCATTTAGGGTGGTTTAAAGGTTTTTGGAAGACCAAATCTAAGCTGGTATCTTTTTAGGGTATTTTATGGTAATAACATAAATTATTACTCAACAGAGACCGCGCAATCGTGTGGACAATAGCCCCACCACTTTATTGCTCAGACATTTAGTTTCTGTCCAAGTATAGATGATCGCAAATTTTGTCCACGCATTTAAAAAATTGAAACACTCAGCTCGTTCCAATAGTGTCTTTTCTCCGCCTACCAAAGGGTGGTGCATGAATATATAGAGGAACTAACATGAAGTATTTACCGTGCTCGCGTTGCAAACTACTACCTTCTGGGATCATGCTCAGTACGTATCACAGAGAAAATTGTATCTTTTTAAGAATTCGTGTTACAAAGCGTACTTTTTTCACGTTTTACTTTTTATTACACTAACTGCGAATGAAGAAAAATGTCCATCCAAGTATTATAAAAAAAGTCATGACGTACTTAAACTCCAATTTACCTGTTGTAAATAAATGCAGCTAGGAAACACGGGAATATCGCCCCCAAAACGGACTCTTTCTTAGTATGGACACAAAAGATTGTTGTAGCCCTATCACTATTGAAATCACTGCGCGGTCCCTGCTCAATATATATTTGAAAAATATGTGCAGCTATAAAATAAACTGAAAGTTTCTTGAGAACCTTAATACCATAATACCAAATAAGCAATTGCTGTAGAATAAATTTATTTATATTTATTGTTAGCTGGTATCTTTTGAGATAGAAATCTTATGTTGCAACGCCTACTTAAGTAAAACAGTGGTTTGTTTTAGGAATAATTTTTAGTTGTTTGAAAATTATATCCACCCTACGATATATGGGAGTCCCCTTCTGGAATAAAACACGATTATCGGTTGCTGTAATGTTAACGAGATGAGATATATATGTATTCGTTCACATAAAGCTTCCGACATAAACTGGTTTTCATTGACATTGCAAAAAGATAAGGCTTTTGGATATACTTTTTTTGAAAGTACCAAGTTAGACGATGATTCATATAATCACTTTATTTGCCTTTTCTACCAAATTCATAAATAATTATAAGGCTCAAATTGTACTTTTACGAATATGAATATGTATCCTATCTAAAACTGTTGGTATGTTTAATTAGCATAACCCTTTAATAGTCTTACTTATGAAATTCAAGATGAATTGAGGAAGCTACAGAAGAACATCAGTTTGATGTTTTCGTGTCCTTTAGGGAAAGATGATACCTTTTTTTAACTTGTTACATCTTGGAGACTAGATATCATACTTAAGCAGTTTACTCAATACATTTGAGGGAATAAATATCACTCAACTTGTAACCTTTATTCTTTACAAATCCTTAACTCATGGACTCTCGTTTCGTTTTGGTAGTCTTTCTTTTGTTTCATTCAGTGCTTTTCATTCCAGGTACATTTCTAGGTTTTGTAATCCAAATAAACTGATGTCAGGCGAAGCAGGATACTACTTTACAAACCTGGTAAATAATAAGTACTTTACGAACCTGGTTAGATGATACGTTACCAACCTGTTAAGATAATACTTTGCCAACCTGGTTAGATACTTTACCAACCTGGTTAATAGATACTTTACCAACCTGTTAAGATAATACTTTGCCAACCTGGTTAGATTACTTTATCAACCTGGTTAGATGATACTTTACCAACATGGTAAGATGATATTTTACCGACCTGGTAAAGTAATACTTTCCAACATGGTTAGTAGATACTTTACCAACCTGGTAAGATAATACTTACCAACATGGTTTGTAGATACTTTATCAACGTGGTAAATATTACTTTTCAACATGGTTAAATGGTACTTTAGCAACCGGGTAAAATATTAATTACTTTTCCAATAAATTTAGATGATACTTTACCAACCTGTTAAGATATTATTTTGCCAACCTGGTAAGATGATACTTTGCCAGTCTGATAAGATAATACTTTTCCAACCTGGTTAGATGATACGTTGCCAACCTGGTAAAATTTTACTTTTCCGATATTTGTAGATGATTCTTTTCCAACCTATTAGAAACACTTTGCCAACCTGTTAAGATAATAATTTGCCAACCTGGTAAGATGTTACTCTGCCAACCTGGTTACATGATACTTCACCTATGTTACTAAACATGGAAAACTGTGTTGGCGTAGGCGGAAAAGAAGGTTACATAAATACTCAAATTTTGGCAAACTGCCCGGATTGAACTGAAAACGTTGTGTTTGAAAAGAAGAGATCAAGATGTCTGTTTCCCCATTTTCCAGCCGCTTTCACAAAACGAACAGTTTTTGTTCCTTAAGCTATCATGCTTGGACAACAAAACTTGTTTGTTCTTACTACAAAAGAATAAGCCATGATACAGAATATTGTGAGCAATGAAAACAGTTCTAAGTTGTTTCCTCATTAGAGTACTTTTATGGTTTTATAATAACAAGTTATTTACTCCATTACTAACTGACACACATTATGGCAGCTATTCATAATAACTGTTCTTAAGTCCTTATCGTAGGTGTGAGAGTCGACTCTGTTCAAATATTATAGGTGATTGAAAAGCTTATTTAGCTCAAAGTTGGCCAAACATATGGAATATAAAACTTAATTAGTTATTAATTTTTTGTTCATTTTTCATTTTATGTTTTCAGTGCTGCGTGGTGTCCTTCATAGAAAAACTTGACGCTCAGGCACTTTCTATGACTCAGAAAGAATTTAACCGGTTAGTTCAAATTATATCCGATAACGCTCTCTTTAATTTGTGTCTGATAGCTTACAAATCTTAAAATGCTTTTCTTTTCCATTTTTCTGTAAAAAGTCGAATATATTTTATTTTTATTTTTACTTTTATTTTCTCGAAGAGATTAGTTGTACCTGTAGCTACTCTGAAATTTCGAGCTTAAATAAAGTATATGTATGCATGTCACAAAGTTGGTCGTTTGCTAATCACAGATCATGCTGATGCTTCATTATTACGCTATTATAGCAAAGTGGCCTGGCTTGTACAGTGCATACACTTCAAATCATTTGATTGAAACGTACATATTGAATCTATTTGAATCTTAATGATACACACTTTGTCCGTCGTGACGTTGTGCTGGTATGATGCTTTTTGACTCAAAGTTGTCCCATAACCCAGTCCTTTTAATGTTTGGCCAATGCAAAAAATATACAATACGGCTATATTTACTATTTGGTGGCGCCAGAAACATTTAGTGTAAATGATACTCTCTGGCCAATGATTTCTTATCGTGTTCTTCGTGGCGAATATTTTGGAAAATCCGAGCGCAGATCAGTGAAAACCGTATCGAACGTTTGGGAGAATAATTTACGCCCGTGGTTTTACAATCAGCAAACATTTTTGGTTGCAAACTTGTGCCAAAGTGTTCTACTGTGCAACAAACCTCCAATTTCGCCTTTCTGTCCTTTAATTTTGTTTCGACAAGCTGAAATAGCAGGCGTTTGTATTCAAAATATCCCAGCTTTTTGGCAAATTTGAAATTAAACGTTTTTTGCTTAGCAACAGTGCAATTCCTTTTAATTTCTGAGGTTCAATGCAAATATACACACAAGCATGATGTGCAAAAATTACTTTTGTGTTACTGGGGGGTTTCATTTGGGCCAAATTGTTTTTCCAGTGGAGGCACCATTTTAGAGACCAATTAAAGACTTCCGTTTCCATCGTTTCCATGGCAACTGGGTGTTCAGACGTTAGTGCTTTAATCATCATTTATGATCAGTATTTAGAAAATAATAGTAACTTTGTCAAAAGTTTGATTTTGGAGAAAAATAGGATATGAGTGGAAACCACCCTAATAAAAAACGCCGCTTCTCGCATAGAGTATGATAGCGATCCTGATGTTGTGGTTTGTTTCTGTTTTTTTTTTCCACTGAGGACACTTCTTACCAACAACTTAATTATAATATGTGAGTCGCTCAAGCAAACTTTCTAAGCAACTTAACTGTCTGCCCGTATGTACTTGAAAACAAATCAGTTCCGAAAAGCCTGGAGGGAAGAACTTTTCTATCAATATCAATAACGAAACTTTCCAAAGTATTTTATTTTAATAAAAAAAGAAAACACTGTTAAAATATTGCAGGTATATGAACGGCGAAGACGCCTCAGATGCCAAACCAGTGCCCGAACCAGAAGTTACTTGCAGAGGTCTCGAGTTAATGAAGGTAGCAACAGTTAAACCTAATTTTAAATCATTAGCATGTCTTTGCAAGCTGTTTTTGGTATCAAGTACTACTGTTTTCAAACCTATTTCCCTTTAACCATAGGCAAATCTTGAGGAACTCGCTGAACTGAGGGAACGGCAAAGTCGATTGAGGCAGGACGCTCTTAAGTTACAAGATGAAATGACGCAATTTAGAATCAACATCGCGAAAGAGGTAAACTAAAATTGTGTATCAAACGATGATTTTTGGTCTAAATTTTTCACTTTTGTCGAGAAATACTGGAAGTGGGATTGGACTGTTTCATTGGAACAAAAAGGCAATTATCATTGAATTGATGTAATTCCGATCTGCGTGATGTAGTCATGTCCGTCGATACCGCTAGCAGCAATTGGTTTTGGAATGGAGAAACATTATAGTTGAAAAATTGCCCAAAATTTTGTCGTTTTTTGATTTAGTAGCATTGCATTATGGGTTTCCTTCAGTTGCATAGTGAATTTCAATGGTACGATGACATCATAACCGTAGGCTTTGAATGAATTAGTTAGGCGTGCATTATTTCCGTTGTTCACTACAAAAATGAGTAAAACACTGGGTACCAGAATGACCACGGAGGCCTGGGTAGCTTGTTTGGGTCAACAGCATTGCCCACCTGAATAAATTTGCCTTACTTTGAGAATCAAAAATTAAAAGCAACAGTGTTTTGGATGGATGAGAAAGATCAAAACCTTCAAATTTAACCATTTACATATATTAAAAAAGAACGAAATGTTGAAACTGAAGAGAATATTTTGTTTCTTGCAAGGTAATTATTACTAACGCTTTAGTTTGTTTGATTTTAATTATCTCTTCAAGGTTGATGGAATCTTGGCTGGAACAAGTCATGGTGACAAATATTTGAAACTACCTTTAGAGGAAGAAGAGACAGCATGCAGTACAAAAAAATCTTCTGAATTCGCAAAAGCAGCTCCTGATGCTGAACATACTAAACTTGTGCTTATCTAAAAACAAATTCAATTTGATATTAATTATTTTTTTTACAAAATTAATAAAGTTTAAACGTAGTCGGGAGTCTTTCTTTGCTCCAAAACCTCAACGACTCTTGTACTAAAGTCACAGGAAGCCCAGATTTTTGTAAATGAGAGTAACGAGTTTCAAAAATATGCGATTATGTAACGCACCTTATAAATTTTTTGAAGGAGCCTATCAAGGGTTGTTTTTTAAGCAAGACCTAATAAAGGCGCTGCCCACCACAACACGCACACGCTGGGCAAGTAGAACCATCATCATCTTTTTCAATAAAGTCATCATCTTCATCATCTTCATCATCTTCATCAAAACACTTTCAAAATGCCAAATAGCTGGAATATACATAACGCTTGAGAAGCTGTTGCATGTTATATGTGCATGGGGTAATATAGTGGAATACAAAGAACAGACGTATAATTGCATGGGTTTTCCCTGTAAATTATAAGAAAAGCTAAACAACCTGGAATGACTTTCGTTCTTGTATCATATGTAAACACACCCTTGGAATTGTTTACACAGATCTAGTGAAATGTATGACAATTTTAATGAAACTCCTTTAGATGTCATGTTCAGGTATCATGTAAGTTTTTTTTGATATCAGTTTTTATTTCAACCTAGGTTATTTTGTACTGCCTTTAAATTCATATTTTTTGGAACTTATTTTGAAAGTTGGTGCTTGGATTTTAGGGGGTATATTTACAGGGCTTTCGGAGTGTTTTGAACTATAAACGGTTGACTCCAAAAAAGTAGGTGGCTGTTAGCAGAGATTTACTGCATGTAACTACCATTATCTCATGAACATTTTACGGGATCACGTTTACCAAAACAATTGCAACCCCAAATAAAATACACTTATTTTTAATTAAAGCTCAACCTTTGGACGTTTGGATATAGCACTAAATCTTAATGATATATAATTAGGTAATTAGAGCTCAGGTGAGTGCGCTCGACGTTTGTGGTGTACAGATTGCAGTGGAAGGGTAAGGTAGAGGTTTCGTGTGATAGATAAATGTAATATACATAGATATGGGTGTTTTACAGTAAAGTACGCCATATGAAACTGACCCTGGGTACGAGGTTGGATGTAATATGCGAGGTCTTCAGCCACTTAATGTATACTTGATATAGAACTCAATAAAATCAAAGGCTTTCACTTTTTATCAACGAGCTGGCTCAAGTATACTCTCCTAGTGCGTCTTGTATCAATGTATATAATAAAAAGAAAATTACACGTTGGCTTGAACATGCGAAGTACATATGATTGTGTTCAAGAAATATTTTTACCTTTCGAGATAAACTTCATATGCTCCCGCCACGTGTAATATCCTCTATATACTGCATATGCATGTGAACGTAAGGATTGCGCACAGTGAAGTCTCTATTTAACCTTTGCATCATTAAGGCCGATTTCCATTCGGTGATTTTTATCGAGAGAGCGATTTTTTGCGATCGATTTTCTGACTGAGCATGCGTATAAGGATTTATGTTACAACTAGCTACGAGCGCGCGATCTCAAAAAAGAGTAGGAGTTCATCCTACTTTGCCATATCTCTTGCCAATCACTGTTCTTGAAAAAAGCACCTGAAAGCTGCTACTGCCGCGAAGCACAACTCAAATTGTCAACAGGGCGGCACAGTCTCAACAGTCGGTAAAGATGTCAGAACAAGGGCAACTTTTATTTGAAAGAAATAGTGATGTAGGGCAGTCCATGATGAATTCAAGAACAACGGCATTTGACACTAAAATCATCATTGATTTGGTCCTCCTGGAACGGTGTCTGTTAAACAAGAGTATTCGCCCGAACAAAGATCAAGGCAAAAAAATTTAAAATTCCCGTTCAGCTTTTTGTATTTATCTTTTCGTTTCTTAATATTCCATCTTAAACGCAGAGGTAACAGAAGCAAAAACTTCAGATTTCTTGAAAGTTGAATTCTGTTGTTTATTTCAGCCATATATTTGTTCTTGTTCAGGAAATCAAAAACTCGCGCGTTTGTATTATGAATTGAAATTGAAAGCAGACCCGTGATCTCAAAATCGATCGTAAAAAGTCGCGCGCTCGACAAAAAGCACTGAATGGAAATCGGCCTTTATAAAGGATTGCGTATAGCGAAAAACCTCTATTTAACCTGTGCATCTTTGTAAAGATCGAGATAGTGAACGATAGTGTTATGCTATGTTTCGTTGTAAGTGCTTCAAATTTGACTTGACATTGGCTAGAGCAAACTCAGCTTGGCCTTACGAAGACTCGGTAAAAGATGAAAACTTTACGAAGACAGATTATTAAAACTCGTCAATTGTTAGAATAATAAACAACGAATCACAAAGTGAGTTTGCTCGTCAAAGTGAGGAAAATCGTAAGCGAGCGCTTGAAAGTAAGGCAAATGTGTGTCGAAGATAAAAGTACACACAATCTCGCAAAAACCTTCCTTCTGAACATGCACAAGACACTCAATAATGCAGAGAACACCTAACACAAATTACCTCGAATGCAATAGTGTTATGCCTACATATGTTTATGTATACTGACACTGAATGAGGTTGTTCAATATTAATCATAATTACAAGAAAGTGAACGCGGGATCATTTGAAAAAATCGCCAAATTGTTGAACTTTTTATACCTTGCATCAGGAAAAAGTAGCTTGAGTTGCAACATGAAGTAGCGGGCGGAACACCGGCGGTCACCGGCGCAAGTTTCCCTTTAGTAAACAGTCGATGCCATACCGTGTAACAGTCGATGCCATTTGAAACAGTCGATGCCATACCGTAAAACAGTCGATACCATACCGTGTATAACAGTCGATGCCATACCGTGTATAACAGTCGATGCCATATACCGTGTAACAGTTGATGCTATACCATAAAACAGTCGATGCCATTTGAAACAGTTAATGCCATACCGTGTAATAGTTTATGCCATTTGA
>JAOTRI020112330.1:0-12889 GCA_028564885.2 Zoanthus sanctaehelenae | reverse complement strand
ACATGACCTAATTTGATGCAGTCAAAGTCGAGAAAATTGCTTTCAAAGTTGGCTTTTTAACAAAACGAAAATTCTTCCATTTTGACTTTCTCGTCGTCAGCAAAGAGTTAAACTATTTTATTTATAATATTTTACTAAAAAGGTTGTCTTTAGAGATCAAAACATTGCACAATGAAACTAAAAATGCACAATGTATGTTAAATGTTAACTGTTGTTATAAAACAATTCTGCTACAATTAAAAGAATGTATCATTTGTATGTTATCTTGGTCTTGGTTTAAGTGTAATGAAGAACAAATCATATATTATACTATTTTCTACTCCATAAAAATTAAGAACCTACTTAGCCTAAAATGCCATGAAGTATCCCAAGATATATGAACCTGTTTTACCAAACTCTGTAAAATGTAGGTTCTTACACGCCGGTTTTACTATATTTTTAGCAAAAATCGGCAAAAACTAAGAATATCCAAATATGATTTGGCTGATTGCATAATCTGACCAGTAGTACAAATTTTAAATTCGCGCTAACCCAGAATTTATTTATGTTTTGACATGTTACAGTACATTTTCGTCAGCTAATGATTTATTCTGACCAATAAGAACTCGTTTTTTAAGAAAAATTACTCGTATCTTACATCCTGTTGAAAACCGCGGAGAATTAGAGAACAGATCAGTAGTGAAGAAAGCCAAAATGCATCAAGGATTTTCATCCGCACGAGAATTCTCACAAACCTTTACGAGGTTTTCAGTGGGCTATGAAGACTAGAGAACATTATACAGGGTTCAAACGGTCATGAAAAGTCATGGAATTTTAGCATTGAGCGCAACTGTGTCGATGAAATGATGATGAAATTGCATTGCATTAACAAATTTAGTTTTTTGTTCCAAATTCAAGAACGTTACACTGTCTTTTAGTGTCCAGAATATGTAATTGGCACCTAAAGTTGAATGAAAGTGCAAGTTGCCCGTTTTTTGGGTGGTTTCTTTAATTTCTTGAAATTTCTTGAGTCATGGAATACGGCATTTGGTCATGGAAAAGTCATAACATTTCACTTCTCATTCTTAGAGTGAACCACGTTATGTTCTATTTATTACTTAAGATTATATTCCTTCTTAACAAAACGAAAGACTATAATTTTATACGAGGTACATACAGTATGTACGTACATCGTATATAGCCTTTCTTTTTGTATGAACGGACGGACATGGTTGGCGCAGTTGTTACGATCTTTGCTTTCCAACCACAAGGTCCCACATTGCAGAGATTTGTATATTTGTGTGACCTTCTTTTCCGCCTAAGCCAACTCAGCTTTCCATCCTTTCGGGGTAGGTAAATGAGTATCAGCGTCTGCTGTGAGATTTGAATATTTGTGTGACCTTCTTTTCTGCCTAAGCCAACTCGGCTTTCCATCCTTTCGGGGTAGGTAAATGAGTACCAGCATCTGCTGTGAGATTTGAATATTTGTGTGACCTTCTTTTCTGCCTAAGCCAACTCAGCTTTCCATCCTTTCGGGGTAGGTAAATGAGTACCAGCATCTGCTGTGAGATTTGAATATTTGTGTGACCTTTTCTGCCTAAGCCAACTCAGCTTTCCATCCTTTCGGGGTAGGTAAATGAGTACCAGTGTCTGCTGGGAGCTGACCTCCTTTGGATTAGTGTCCCGTTCAGGAAGAGTCAAAGACTCTCATCCGCTTAACACTACAGAAACCGGAGATAAGCGCCAGCTCTATCGGCCACTAGCCTCGAAATTATTTAGCTTTAGATATAGTATGTACGTATACTTTAATTTTGTTTAATTCATGACAGGGGCGGATGTACAGGGCGGATGAATTCGGTGGATTTTCACACACACCCCTTTTCTTCAATTTTCTGGTACATCACCCCCCATTCTAGAATTTCTGGATCCCCCAATGCGTGAATCTGTGATTTTTGTGCTCCATAACGCTATGAAAACACACTTACAGACCAATAAAAATGCGGATTATTTTATAAAAGAAGAAATAATGTATTAAACAAACATGGTCTCAGGAAATATTTACCTGATATATTGACTCAGTCACCTTCCGTAAATAGTTTTAAAGTAATGGTCTATATATTATGAATAGTAATTTAAATAGCGCAGCTCAAAAAGTGCGGTTTTCAGCTCTTGCACTTGCGAAAGTGTCGATTAATAATTAGTAGAATAATTAGTAAAACAACGTTATAACCATTTCAGTACCAGTTGTATTCAGTACTAAATTCTCCCAACATGAGCTGATACTTTTCATTGAATAAGTTTGAAAGAAATTTACTTTTGATCTTCAGTAGTTTGATTTGTTTGATCATTTTATAACTTCTCATTACTAAATGTCTTATCTTGTATGTTTTATGTAAGGAGAAGTTATGTGTTGATAATTGACTGGGACTGACAAGGTTAATAACGAGGAGTATCTTTCCTTACAGAGGATGGCAGGCCGAAGGCACAATTGTTGCTAGTGAACAGGTTACACCCGTTCCTTTGCCCGTTGCCATAGAAACAATTGACAAGGTGGAGGAAACAAACAAGAAAAAGAAAAAGGCCAATACTATTGTTTTGGAGGAGCGCACCAGGTTGCTCAAAGCTTCTGCTCATGAATCTCGAGGTACTGAACACATCAAGGTCGAGTCTGAAAACCCAGCTGACTGCTGTAAAAATCCTGAAAAGTTCATTTACAAACAGACCTCTGGGAAGAAAGCATGTCATAGCTACGAGGGAGTTGATTGTGTGCACAAATTTATGGACTTTCAAGACAGCCCACCCATCGCATGGGACATGAACGAGGACGCCCTCCAACAACAACAGAATTACGAGGACTCCATCTGTGAGCATTATGGCTTCACAAACACCCCACTTGTATCGCCGGCTGTTGTCGAGACAAATGAAAACACCGAAACCATTGAGGAAGGTGATTCTCCGAATTTTGTCGACTGCGAAACGAACAAAGAAAAGCCAGTAACACTTTCTGATGACGACGATGTTGATTTGGCGGAACGTGCACCGTTCATACCACTCAACGATGCAGAATTGATTATCAATGATGAAATTCTTGCCGAAATCGAGTACATGGATTCGCCCATTTGCCCGCCAGCCTGGCTGGACGAGGATTCTCAGCAAGTTGGAATTAGTGACAAGCACAGACAAAGACCTGCATCATTTCTGTCCGGGAAGAAAGGTGCTGCGTTTTCAGCGGCCACGCGAAAACTCTTTCCACCTACTGGGAAAAAGAGCAATTTCATTGAACTGTTGACTGGGAGAGGATCGTTTTTCCCTGTGGTTTTAGACAGCGAGATGGAAGTGAGTGCTCCAGTGCAGTCAACAAATCTCTTGCAGGGAGAAGAACTGCTAAAAGCTCTTGACCAGGGTGTTGGACAGGCATTCTAAGTATCAAGTTAAAAATATTTACATTTCATAATCGATTTCTATGTAACGCCTTTAAAATTTTGTTTTTGAACATGAAACCGCGCTATAAAAGAACCTTCGCCAGGAGTCATGTCATCTTACTTTTACGCGAATTCATTTTCAAATTTTCTGAATCTGCTCGAAATAAAGGATATATTTTTCAAAGTAAATAAAACATAGAACACAGAAAAACTATATCAGTAGATTGTGGTATAACGGCGCAAAATTTTGAATAAATGGGTAAGATTTAAGATTAAAGGTTGTTGATTTTCATCATGTTTGAAACTGAAGATATTTGCAGCAGTTGAAAAATAAGGTAGATTTATTTTATAGTAGTCCAACGGATTTTTTATTGTTATTGCTCAGGGCTAAGCAGAAATTCATACAGGAATTTCTTTTTTAAGAAAAGATAAACGGATATTTACGAATACTGTTTAGATTTTTCTTCGAAAAATTTGTTATTTCCCAAACTCTGGGTTAGCGCTAGTCGGCTTTTGAACAACTGGGCCCAGAAAGAAGTTTAACCACGATCTTGGTTTAAAATTTGTACTTCGAAAGGTGTTACATGTGATTGGACCTAACGCTTTTATAGATTGGTTTCATGTTTAAAACATTGAACATCAGCTTGTAGTATAAGAGAATTAAGGTTCGCCCTTAAACTTAAAATTTAGAATTTTTAACTAGTTAGAAAGAGTTTTTTTATATCGATATTGCGTGAAGTTATTTTTTAGACTATAACATATATCTTAGAAATTTATGTTAGTTGCAGTGCCGTGATATCATTATGTTATTAACTACGAGCACACATATAATCAATGATTTTGTGATTTGCATGCGCAAGCATAAAATTAATAGTAGTACTTAGAATAAAATATTTACATTAAGGAGTGAGCTAACTGACAGCATGGAAACAAAGGTTAATTTATAGAATAGTGTTAAACACCTTTAAAGTTATGCAAACTAGAGTTTTAAAATGTGTTTGTTAAAACTTCGAACTAACGATATTCATGCAAGTCTATAAAAGCTTGTCGTGGTAGTGGCAGTCATCTCTAAACACTGAGAATGGTCGCTAAGACGGCTTGTAGCAACGACAGCGACTACAGTGACTATGATTATGATGATGGTGAATGTAGTGATGAAAATGATGAATAAGTGTAATAATGACAAACAATTGACGATGATTGCGTTGATTAATACAATTATTGATAATGATGGTTACATAACAGTGAGTGTGCTGGAATGGTGATGGTAAATGTGACAATGACGATGATGTCGAAAGTGAGAATGATGGATTTGGTTATTGATGATGGTGATGATGATGATGATGATGATGATGGTGGTGATAATGATGGTGATAATGATGGTGATGGTGATAATGATGGTGGTGATAATGATTATGATGATGATGGTGATGGTGATAATGATGGTGGTGATGATTATGATGATTCTAATGTTAGTGCTAATGTGATGGCATTGAGTTTTAATTTGGATTTTTTAAGAACGTTGTACTATTCTGTGCAGCCCGTGATTTTGGCGTAGTTAGGAAACGTGCTGCTCCCTTGCCTCGTATTGGCAAGCACGAGATGAACAACATCTCGTGGATAAATATATACATACGACACAGTATCTTCCATGTTCAAACTAATATCTTTTTAAGAGTGTTATAGATTTTTAAAGATGAACTGTAGAAAATGTAAAATAAGAAGCTATTTGATTCTTGGGATTTTGAACATGAACATTCATGACAAAAATGATAAGAAAATATTCTTAGCCAGTGTTGCTGTGTTTACTTGATTATATGGCGGGCTTGTTTGGTGCAGTGCTTATTTGAATAACGAGCTTTTGTAATGCAGTTAAGGTGGCAAATTTTTTTTCCTACAAAGATAATCAAAGATCATCATCTGTTAACGTAAAACTAAACACTCTGTATTTTTTTCTTTTATATCGGTCAGTTAAAATGAACTACATGTTTAAAACAAACACCTCATTGGCCAGTAGGGTGCGACGCTTATTCGGGGCCCACTTGTTATTGGGTAAAATGGTAATATATTTTCAAAAGATAATCCTAGAGAGAATTGATCCTGGATTCCACACTGTCAATTCCGCCTTTCTTACCGGTGGATTCTGGATTCCACCTTCTAAAAGTAACTTGATTTTGAATTCCACTGTCCAAAAGTAGATTGATACCGAGTTCCATGACCTCTGACTCTGGATTCCATGTTCGTTGATTCCAGATATCCAGTCCAAAAGTGGCTAGATTCCAGATGATTCCATGTTCGTTGATTCCGGATTCACAGTCCAAAAGTGGCTGGTTCCAGATAATTCCATGTTCGTTGATTCCAGATTTCCAATCCAAAAGTGACTGGATTCCAGAAGATTCCATGTTCATTGATTTCGGATACCCAATCGAAAAGTGGCTGGATTCCAGATGAATCCATGTCCGTTGATTCCGAATTCCTAAGTCGAGGATATAATTCCACAGATTAGGGTTTTCCGGATTCCCAATTATCTTACATGAGACGAAAATACAACAATAATACTTTCTTAACCTGGGTTGCATGTTCATTAACAGTCCTGCAAACAAAGTCGCACGGACTTCGCTCATTTAAGTTTACTTCTATTGATTAATTTATACCATAACTAACGACATTACTACCTAAACTTAAACGCAATTTCGCAGTTTAAAAGAGTTTTTCACATGTGCTTTTTAAACGTTCGTTTTTACTAATTTGAAAGTTTATTTACTATTAGCAGCCTCTTACCCAGACTCATTTCATGCACGTCGCTGCTACATCGTTGAAATGAGCCTGGGTATGAGGTTCAGGTTATAGTTGTTCCACTTTAATAACATGTTATCGAGTTATAATCCACTTTGTGTGGGTTTTTCAATAATTTTAATGGTATCTGTTACATGTCGGTACATGAACCCTTTTAACCCCAGGTACTTTATCAGAATACCAATTCTCCTCCCATGTCTCATACTAATACATATGGTTATGTAAGTGAGGATTTCCTCGAGTAATGTGCAAGATGAAAAACACAGTTCTCCCAAACCGATTATATCAAAAGTATAGCTTTTAGATGGGAGAACTTAGCAGTATATCATTTAACGTAAGTGGGATTATTAAAGGGTTAAACATTGACAAAGAACGTTAGGTTATAAGCTAAAGGAACCATACGCAACTTTTGGAGAGAATTTCCGCTTTGTATTCAAAGGTGTTAGATAGTTTTAGAAACGGCTGGTTTTTACGAATTTTAGTTTTGTAGGCATAAAATGCTTTTAAATTATAAAGTGTTGATACAATTAGCTGCTGTTGAATTGCTTTGTTGCGTTATAAAACCGCAGTGTAACTTGCAATCAAACAATTCCCCTTTTTACATAGTGTTTTAAGACATAAATTAGTAGCAACAGTAAAATAACGCTGTACCACTAGTTAATTTGCTTTTCAGAGGCAACCTAAAGCGTAGAAATCGGATTACTTAGACCTGTTTCAAAAGTCGAACTTCACAAGTGTCAAATGTAATGGTAATGTGCGATATCTATTGATTTATTCACTTGCATTAGATTCGGCCCATGTGGAATTCGACTTTTTTAACAGGTGTTTAGCACAAATATGCAATAAATGTGTGTGGAATAAGTAAAAGTATTGTCGTTAGAGGGGTAGAATAATTAATATCAAGCGTAAGGTGTTGCCGAAATGTATAACATACTTAAAATAAAAGTTTAGTGGAAGATTTTGTCTTGTTTTATTGCTGACGATTGAAGCGAGTAGCTTATTTGGAAACTTAAACAGTGCAACAGTTTCATATGGAAACTAGAATACACACAGTGTGTTTTATATCTACCTGCTTTATTATAAGAGCAACTTTGTAAGAACAACGATGATCAAATTGGCGATAGTTATAAGAACTATATATATTACCAATCTTAGATTGAGGCTCCGAATACCTATGACTGAAAACATATAACTAAAACAAATTTAACTTAGGAACATAATATCAGGGGTGGTAGAAGCAAAATATTACTGTGGGGGGCACTTCTTAAATCTATATCGGAGAACTTATAATGACGTTATATCGAGCAATCTGTGACGTCATAGAGAAAGTATGTTGAGCTACACAGGCAGACAGTATGCTGCTTGGCCCGCATGGTGCAATGGCAATTTAAAATTTTAAATCACAACGAAGCTGACACAAATTGTGACAAATGTAATGTGAACAAAGCTCATCAGGCACAGTCAAATTTGATAAAGGTGGAATTACAATTCTTGGAGGTTTTTTGGAGGGGGGGCAATGCCCCCTCAAAATTTACTGTGGGGGGGCACTTGCTCCCTGCCCTCCCGGTTCCGCCGCCCCTGAATATAAAACTCAAGAAGTCACGCGATGATTTGTATTGTACCTGTAAAATGTGAGGTGCATCGCCGTCTTTGATGTCTTGATTGTGCCTATTAGGCTGTGGCTAGGAATTTAAAATATCAATAAAAATATAAAAACTTATATATTATTATTATTATTATTATTATTATTATTATTATTATTATTATTATTTTTATTGTCTATTTTTCATTTCAGCTGATGTTCTGGCTGTTGTTATTACCGTACATACTTCTGTTAGGCAAATCATAACGAATGACAAAGGGCTAACAAGAGGACCTTCTTCCTTATTTTACATTTCTGAAATTGTTTTTAGTATCCTTGCTGTTCCTAACAAAGCAGTCTTTTGCATAACAGCTATATTGCATAAATTGTCAACCTTTTCAATCCACTTTTCAAGGGCTCCTATCACTACGGGAACTACTTGTACTTTTCTTATTCTCCACAATCTTCCCATTTCTTTCTTCATGCAAGTCCTGATATTTTTCAACTTTCTCTTTTTCTTTTTCCTTTTCTCTTCCATCAACAAGTACTACAATATCAACAATATTGCTAGCTCTCTCTTTCATATCAATTAAAACAGTGTCTGGTCTCGTAGCCTCTATAACATATTGATATCCCAGAGAACATTGTCATCGTTTTCTAGCGCACCGTGTGGAGTATGTTCATACCATTTTTCTTGATGTTCTAATCCATTTCTCTTACACAAATCCCATGCAATGGATTCTCTTAGCAACATCGCGCCTCCTCTTGTACTCTTTCTGAACTAGTTTTTAACACTAACTCACTAACTATATGTTGCACACTTTCTATTCTTTTCCCACACATTCAACAAAGAGGATTATCGATACTTTTATCGATATGATGCTTGATACAGTTCGTTCTTATCGCCTGTTCCTGTGTAGCACACAATAGTCTCCGTTTCAATTTGTAAATCGCTTCGGCATAGCCAATACCACGTTTTTCTTAATTAACTTTTTCAGATTTTTCTCTAATAAACTGTCTTTACATCTTTTTTTCCATTCATTTTTGCTTAAGTTCTTCAGATTTCTGCTTTTTTAACTCCTTTAATTAGAGTTTCTTCGGAATTCAAAACAGTAACGCAAACTGTTTTCTTCTCCTCTAACGACTTGTTCTACACTATTCATCCCAGTACCGCCTTCATTTCTCTTCACTTACAACCGGTATTTATCGCTCTTCGAGTGCAATGCTCCATAGATGTTCATCGTTTTCCAAGATTTTCTGTCAATTTTTTTTTCGTTCACTATCTTTCCAGTCTAAAATCAATTTAAGCCTTCTTTTATACTCCTTTATTATTTTCTCTTTCATCTCATTTTCTTTGATCTTATCAAGCTCAACTATACCTAGATACATGTATCCTTCCCGTTCAACTTCTTTCATCGTTTCACCATTTGGGACGGCTCAATCCCATCGCATCGAATCCCCCATCAAAATCTAATTTAGTTGGTCGGCAATTCTCTGATTAACGTTGGAAAGACTTTTAATCCAGAATCCCTGGACTTTGTCTTTTCATGGAGTTTTCCAATTTGGCATCTTTCTACTCTGTTTTTCAATTTTGTCAACAGTTATATTCTATCCTTCGAGATGTTGTTTTTTATCGCTTTCCTCCTTTCCTCCTTAACCTATTCGTCTTCCTTATTATCTTCTCTTCCAACACTCCAAATCTCACCCAAAAACAATCTACTCTTTTCAGCATTCGGCACATCTCTTGATCCCAGTCCACCTTCATTGAACTCTGTATATATCATATTTTGATCAACATTGAAGACCCTGTTTTGTCTAAATTGTAGGGTTCTCTGTTAGTATACCTTTTAATTTTAGGTGCTTTGGGAAATATTTGCTAGGTTGATGACCCGGCTTCATTTAAACCGCGCTTCGGGCTCAATGGTTTTAAGCGCAGTTTTGACAGCTTCAATTTACATTGGCAGGTGCTTTTGAAACAATTTAGAAACATTTTGTATATTATGGAAGTGCAACTGTACATTAGTTATCGGAAATGAAAAATATTTTTATCTCTATTTTGACACCAAAACCTTTCAGCTGAGAAAACATTTATATAAATCAAGAAAATTTGAATTACAAATCTAGATATTAAAATTTTATAAAAGATGAACCAACAGAAATTCAAGAGTTTCAATCTACACGCAAATTAAAGTTTGACAATTTTATTGACTTGATTGAAACCTGCTGAAAAATATTAATTATTGTTTGTTCTTATACTTCAAGAATCATTCTTAGACATGCGCGATTAAAACGGGAAGCGACGCAAAAATGATAAAACTAGGAAAACTTACAGTTATAGCTTTGATTCGTATTGTTCAATGACCTTCAAGTTTACAACTTCACAATTCAAATTGTAAGTTGCTCTGTCTTTAAGATAGAAAACATGCATTTTAATTTAAACACGGACCATGCTTTATCAAAAACTGGCCTGACCTCGTGAGACACAACATATTTCCAGTAGCGACATCGGTGGACGACGAATCAGTAAAAATACAACTGTGCAATTCACAAGGAACAATTAATGTCGTTTTAAAGCAAAGATTTAAAATCCTTTAGTTGTGGAAGTTTAAGAAATTGGGCTTCATATATTGACGACTCCGCATTTTTAAATGCTATTATTCAAAAAGGGAAGAAAATATCAATGTATTAAAAAATAATTTTTGAGACTTCTTTGTTGCAAGCTTAAGCTTCTCCTGCGTTAAGCTATAACTCAACACAATATTGATTGCAATGGATACCAACTTGACTGTTGAAGGTTTTTCGTGTTCTTCGTTAAACATCACTTGGAGTAATACAGCAATGAAGATAGTAATGATCTTGGTTCTAGCAATCTCGATCATCGGAAATATTTCTGTTTGCTTTCTTGTTGTTCGTCATTACAGGCTTCGTAACGTAACAAATGGATATATTGTAAACATGGCTGTCGCTCATTTATGTTTTGCTGTGTTTTGTATTCCACTGAGACTGCAGCAGCTCTCCCAAGAGAAGATCCCGGAGGATTTAATCACAATATTCCGTTTTAACTTTGTGCTCTTTACAACCTTATCAAGCTTGTCCATTTGTTTGATAACACTAGATAGATATAGTGTCATGCAAAGCTCTGGAAGAAACAAAGTATCTGCAAAAACTGCAAAGAGAACTGTTTTTGCGTCATGGACATTTTCTCTTCTTCTTGCAGCGGTGTGGGTTGTTGTTCATCAACTCCAAGCCTGCAATTATTCTAGCGGGATAAACTTCATTGTTTGCCGGCCTTTGCTTATTTTTTCGTGCAACGAAACGTCAAGAATCACAAACACTGTATACGTAACTTTGTTGTTTCTACTGCCATCAAGCTTTTCGATTCTGGCATTTGCAAAAATTTGGAAGCCCATGTGGTCAGGATGCAGATACATTCGTCCTTTGGGTGGTGGTCATCACGCTTCAATTTATTTTACTGCCGAGATCCGTACAACTCGGACCATGTTTGCTGTTCTTGTTCTTTTTCATATTTGTTGGGGGCCATATTTTATTGCAAGCTTCTGCAACACACATAATTATGCCATTCGCTCGCAACAATCTTTCTCTTACGACATTTTAGTTTATCTTGCGTTTGGAAATTGTTGTGTTTGTCCATTAGTCTATGCCTTAAGAAACCCTCGAGTGAGCTTAAAACTGAAAGAAAAAAAGCAATTACAACATCGACAGATTGGACATTTTCATGTTGGCTTTAGCTCAGAAAACGAAAAGTCCAAAGGCAAAGCGTATTGTATCTCTTGGTCTCAGGAGAGAAGCAATTCATCATCGTTTCACCAAACAGACACTGAAACAGCAACGACATCTGCTTCCTAACGCATATATAGAAAGGATATTACACAGTGGCGCGAAGATATGAAATTTATTTTCGAGTGATGAAAACAATATTTTACGAGCGAGCTCTGACAAACTAAAGGAGAAAATGTTTTTATTGAATCCTCGCACAAAGTGTCAAATTTAAGCAAAATTTAAACTTAACAACTTCAATTTGAAAAAATATCTTCGATATCTTTGGGAAAAAGTTTGACAGTTTTTTTCTATGGACTTTGGCTGCTGTCACTGCAGCAGCAGCAGCTTTTGAAGTTTGCGGTTTCAACTCTTCACCCAAAATAAACAACAAACATTTGCATTATGCATTTGCACCTGTACGCAGGTGTATCTTCAACTCACTTGTCGATTACATTGTAAAGCCCTTTCTCCTTGCGGCGTTTTATCTATTGCCTTGTTTTCAAACGCTTGGGCCAAGCTTCTTAATCTTCCTCTTCATACAAAGCTATTCTAAGTAGAATAGAACAAGTTGCTTTTCTTTTGAAAGAAAACTAGAGGCGAGTTTTACGAACTATAAAGCAGAAGAGAATTGGCTGCCATTTTGATTTTACCCGTTGAAAAGTGTATCACGCAAGCACTCTCTCGAGCTCTTGCGTAGGCGATAAATCATCGGTGAGAGTTGAGGCAAAACTCTTATCAAACGCTCTCTGTGAACTCTCATCGATTCTCACACTCGTTTGATCCAATCTCAAGGCAGTGTTACCCTTGTAACACCTATCTGTGCAATTGGCAATGCAACGTTGCAAGTTGTGGAAAAAATTGAACAATCTTGTACTTTTCGCAACTCTGCGAAGCCAGTTGCAGCGTGTAACAAGTTGTGAGCAACTTCCTCGCAACACCGGTACCAACGTCGCAATCAATGTAAAGAGCCAATTAAATCACTCATAAGCATGACAGTGCGCTTATGTAATTATTGCGAGTTGCGAAAAAAATTGTCTTGTCTGACATGCCACAGCAACTTGCAACTTTTCGTTATCGTCTGCATTGCATTGCAAGTTGCTGAAAAAATTGCCCATTGTAATACGGCCTTTAATGAGCGGGGGCCAAAGGAGCATGAGAGTTGATGTTCACGAGTTCAAAATCTCGCTCTTGTTAGCCTGCCAACTCTCATGCCCTCTCATTGACTATCATGCACTCTCATTGACTATCATGCCCTCTCATTGACTATCATGCCCTCTCATTGACTATCATGCCCTCTCATTGACTATCATGCCCTCTCATTGACTATCAT
>JAOTRI020112319.1:0-12889 GCA_028564885.2 Zoanthus sanctaehelenae | reverse complement strand
TAAAGGACCAGGTACTATCCTTGCTAGACAGTGTAAAGGACCAGGTACTATCCTTGCTAGACAGTGTAAAGGACCAGGTACTATCCTTGCTAGACAGTGTAAAGGACCAGGTACTATCCTTGCTAGACAGTGTAAAGGACCAGGTACTATCCTTGCTAGACAGTGTAAAGGACCAGATATTATCCTTGCTAGACAGTGTAAAGGACCAGGTACTATCCTTGCTAGACAGTGTAAAGGAAATCCTTTTAGTTTCATAAAAATGCAGTGAAAAGAGAAATCCATACCTTTACTGTTTTAAAAAGCACCATAAAATTTTAAAATTTCTTAAATTTTATTAATATGCTTATCATTTCATCTTGACAGTTACTGGCAGAAATAAAATCCAAAGCAACTGAATTAAAAAGAATGGAAGAAAAACTGGTGGTAACAGATTTTTTAATTTTCGTTTTTCATCTAAGATTAAGTTTGATATTTGTTTACTCTTTTTAGCAAGGGAAGGGTAAATGGATTACCAGGCTATTTGTGGGTCATCCTCGTGGTTTCTGTGCATTTCACTTGCTCCACTGCTAGGAGAAATGGAATCAAGCCAGATAAGATTACATTCTGGACTCTTAGTAAAATAACAGTGCGATTGTGCATATTTTGTTTTCCATCAGTTGCTTGTTACTTTCACTTCCTAAAACTATATTTTGTCACATGAAGAGTATGGCCTGATAAAGTATTTCAAATCATCTAAAAAGTTACTATCTTAGAAATCGGTTTCAATTCCTGACCCAAGCAACACTCAGGGGCTTAAAATAGTTGACGAGAAGGTGCTGCCTTTGCTCTAACAGCTGCTAATGGTTTGACTTACACATCTTCTGGGATAAGAATGATAAAACATTGGTCATTGGGGATTAGATCTGTGTTTATTTGTGTGTGTGTGTCGGTTTTGTGAAGGGTCGCCGTCCACCGTAGAGTAGTAAAGTAGAAAGTAGAATTGAAACTGAATGTTCTTTCCGTAAAAGGAATCACCAGTAGAAAATCAAAAACAACAAAAAAATTAGTGCTGACAGGAGTGTCCAAAATTTAGGGATGATTGGTAATCGAAAACCATGTTTTTTCATTTGGCACCATTACTAATTACATAGCTTACATTTTTAGTAGCTTCTCTTTTGAACCAGCCAAGACTGCATGTACACATCCATAAAATTTATTGCAACAATGCTTATAATTTATGGTAATTGGACTCCACTCTCAGTCACAGAAACGTTATCTACTGTTAGGAATACAGAGTTAAAGTGAATGAGTTGGAGCATACAAGAAAATCTTTGGAGGACAGAGTGCAAACCATTGAGGCACAAAAGAGAAGTCTTGTTGACAAAACTGATAGAATGGAGGTTAGTGTAAAAAGGTTACCGTATCTCTGTCATGTTATAAGAAAATGGTATTGCATTTGAAGCCAAATATAAGGATGATACTGTATTTTATATGAATTAGATTCTAGAATTATCGCATGCAATATTTTTAAGCAAACTTACTTTTTTCAGCTTCATTGACTAAAGACCAAAACCAAAATAAAGCACTCAGCATAATTTTAACTTACTGTAAGTATTCTTTATACACTCAGTTAAAACTAAGAAAACCTAAGAACCTAAAAATTAGGAACCTGGTAGCCTATGTAAAATTGGTCACTAAAACATGTTTATAAAAATGTAGGTTTTTATTTGCGGGTTTTTAATATAGTTTATTACATTTTACACACTTGTAATGGATTAAATAAAGCTTTTTTTATTGATATTATCCATTATATGTACATACTGTACTTTAAAAATATTATACGAGCAAATAACTGCAACCAATTTAGGTCAGTAAAGACGTGATCTGGTATATTTAGAGGAAAAAGATATTGCTAGGGCACTCATTCCGTATGGATGGGTTAATGATGATAAACTGCTGTCAGGATATATGGGACCTAGAGAAGTACTCTAACACTAACGTTTGAACTTCCTAATCTAATAACTTGTGTCAACTTTGATGCTACTTGCAAAACATTTTCTTTTGCGAGCCAAGCTTTAAAATTTTGGCATGTCTTAACCCTTTAAGAAAGACAAAAACTTATTTGTTCAGTCATTTTTCCAAAATGGCTAACGGAAATAGCGAATTGTCTATCAATAAATGAACGTCGCCTGGTTACTCCATTTGGTAAGGCACCAGTCTGCTGTGTAGGAGGTCCCGGGTTCGATTCCTAGCCAGACCACCACTCAGGGTCTTAAAATAATTGAGGAGAAAAGTGCTGCCTTTGCTCTAACGTCTGCAAATGGTTAAACTTTCGCGTCTTCTCGAATAAGGACATTAAACCTTAGGTCCAGTCTCTTAATCATCCTGTCGAGGGACTTAAAAGAACCCACACACTTCTTGCAAAGAGTAGGGTAGTGATCCCGGTGCTGTGGTCTGTTACTTCCATTGAGGGCACTTGTTATTGGCTGCCAAGTTGCGCCTTAAAATGTGAGTGGCACCAGCGGACATTCTAAGATCTTCAACTTTCAGAACTCAACTGAAAAGCCCAGAGGGGAGAACTTGTATATGTTTATTATTATTATTAATATTATTATTATTATTATTATTATTATTATAATTATAATTATGATTATGATTATGATTATGATTATGATTATGATTATGATTATTATTATTATTATTAATACCTTATTATTATAATGTCCTCTAGTCTATGGCTAGTTGGCTACTGTAATAGTCGAGTCCTGGATGACTTGTGTTATAGTTGTATTTTTGTGGAAATTGTGTGGTGAACTAGGGGTAATCAACATTTTCAAACCATGGATCATTATATCCATCATTACTGGGCTACCTGTGTTAAACCCAGTAACAAATTCGGGTTTTTTTGTCGACCAGTAAAAAGTGTGTATCCCAATAGTTCCTTGCAGCACCAGCTTTGTTGTGAGGAGAGGTGGGACCTGGGACAAAAAGTAGCCCAGCAAACACTTCCAGAGCGTCATGTTTGAAACATTTAATCCACCGTCACAGTGGTTTGTGGCAGATATTCAAACCACTCGGTCGATTTTGACCAATGGTGCGTATGAGTTTCTTACATTGTTTTTAACGAAGGTTGTATATTTATATCTATTAAGGTCACACCATGAAAAGTTTATCAAGGCTTGTTAGTGTGATACTTTAATACACAGGGGAGAATATGCAAATGAAGGTTTAGTAAACAATGATAATTTGGATTATTTGCTGTTGCAAAGCAGTTGCAAAATGTTGACTCTAGCATGCTGGAAAGATGGAATTCAAACAATTGATTGTTGTCTCTGATGATAATAACAGAGATTGAAAGAGGTTATCTAATGAAACGTAACTATAGCATTTCTTGATTAAATGTTAAGATATCTACTTTATTGATAAAATGGAGGTAAAAGCTAGAAATCTTAAACAAAGAACGTTTTTTATCTACTTGAAATGAAGAAGAAAGCCGGTATATACCTTCTCTATAATTTTACCATTTATTGCTCTTAATTTTATATAAAAATATATTATTTTTGTGTTTTGTAGCAACAAGGATTGGGATTTCAGAATCAACTCACCAAAAGGAAGCAGATTATTGAGACTATGACACAAGAACATGAGAGAGAGATTGAAGATCTACAAGTTCAGGTTAAACTTACAATTTAGAATATTTTATTTCATGTCTTCTTTCCTAAATGTAACATTTTGTTTTCCTTATAATCATTAAATGTACAAAAATCGTTGTTCTAAAATCTCTGCTGCAGAAGTCATTTTCTATAATTAAGTCATAATACAATGTAAAAGCATTTTAGTTTTAAGACTGTGTGGCTTTTGTTTTTTACAAAGTGCTTTGAAGTTAGAAGCGTTATATTAAGAAACCAGTTCAGTAATAAAAAGCTTGTTTAATAGCAATTACATTATTACTGATTTTTAACAGCTTGAGAAGCTCAAAGAAGAAACATTAAAGCAAGACGAAACAATCCAACAGTGAGTAAATATTGCATTAGTTTATCTTGTCTACACTTTTTGTTACGTAGTGTATATTATTTGCAATCTCAAAACAGAGCATGCAACTCTAATGTTGGAGTATGTTCAAACTTTCTCAGCAAAATTCTTCCATTTACCCATGGTTTTCTGGCTGCAAGTGATCTTTGAAAGTCATGTGATCACTTGGGATCAATAGCACAGCGGTGCAGTAAAATCTCAGCACGTGAGAAGTAATTTCACTTTAGATAGACACGAAAAGTTTTTTAGCCAAAGTGGTATCTGGAACAGGCTGAGGAAAAGGGTGTCTTTTGTGACTTCCGCAAAGCAAAGATCAAGTCTTCACTTCTTAACCTTTGATTGCCTAGAACAGGAGGCAGCAAGGCACAGTGGTCAGAATTGGGACTTTGAGTGCGGAATACTCGGGTTTGATTCCCCAACTCATACCACTGAATGAATTTGTCTTCGGTGATCCCAGGGACAACTTTACTACGCTTTGTAAATAGCCAACTGGTTATTTTGCCTCCTACCAGTTGGGATTCTTACAGTAATTGCATTGGGGAAGAGGGAGGTTTTTAACACGACACTGAAAAGCCCCTTTGGGGAGTTGTCATTAAGTTTGTATTTTTGTGACATTGGTTAAAACTTGAACTTGAAATCATTAAAAAAACTCAGACCGGTTGTTCAATGATGATTAGCGTTAACCAAGGATTACATTTTTAACTCATCTTATGTTTTAAACCTTGTGTGTTTCAGAATTTATTTATGACTTTATGTTAAGCAATATCATTTTTATCTTGATTAACTGACAACATTTCGACGACAGCTACTGTAGTATTGTTACCAATGATGAAAAGCAAAGCCAAGTTGAACTTTGTCAGTTAAACAAAATATCGCTTGATTTAATAGTTAAAGTGTTGAACAAGAATCATATTTTCCGAGTATTTCATAAGAACTGAAAACCTTTTCTTAGAGTAGTAATTTCTTAACTTTATTTGCTAAATCAACAAATGTATAAATGTTATTATTCTTCTGAGGAAAATAAGCGTCTATCAACACGAACATTTCTTCTATAGTTACTTCCAAGCTGAAGAATTTATTCAACTACTCATTTATTAACGATGGATATACTGAGTTACAGTAGCAGTTTTAAAGCAGGACATATACTCGATATTCCATCTATAGACCAAGTAAAGTGACCCGTTCCCTACATGAGTTCCTGTAGCTCAGTGGCTGGTGCATCTGACTGGTAATCAGAATGTGTCATGGGTTCGATCCCGTTAGGAACTCAGAAGTTTCTTCTTATGAGAAAAAAAGCTTGAGTCGACAAGAGGCACTTTGCCGATATTTGAATATTTGTGTGACCTTTTTTCCGCCTAAACCAACTCAGCTTTCCACCCTCCCGGGACAGGTAAATGAGTACCAGCGTCTGGTGGGAGCTAACCTGCAATGGATTAGTGTCCTGTCCAGGGGGAGTCAAACACTCCCATCTGCTGAACAATGCAGAACCGGAGATAAGCACCGAGTCCATGGGCCACTTGGCTCGTAAAGGATTTAGATGAGAAGCTAGACAGGAAGTCATTTATCACTAGCAGAACTTTTATGCCTCTTGTTTTTTTTGCAATAATAAAGTTGTCCTTTTTCTTCACTATTGATCATGTTTTCTTGGAATCATAGGCAAAAGGTAATTTTTTTTCACATCTGAATTTTTTCTTAGAATGAAAACAATTCTAGAAAAAGCAACTGGTTCAAGTCGTGAACGAAATTCAGAAGTTACCAGACTACAGGAGGAGCTAAATTTTGCACAGTCAGCAATACAGGTTGGATTAATCTTCAATTTTAATGTCATTGATTTTCGTCCCCATATTTAAAGAACTGTATAATTTCCGGTTTATGTCTTCAAAAAGTACTTGTTACCTTCGCTGATTTATTCAGCAACAGGGCTGAAACTTTATGTTCTCAGGAAATAACTTTTTCTGTTATTCTACTGAAAGCAACAGAGCCCACCATTTGAAAATTTAACCGAATAAATAGATATCTTAACAGAGATAACTAAAATGGTGCTGAGAAAATAGCAAAGTTTCTGTTCATCTCAGGATGTTTAAATTATTGTGTTCAATTCTGCAATTGGTATCATATAACAATATAGTTGATGTTAGCGGGCGTAAATATGTTTTGGGCCTGACTCAGGCTTATTACTATTATTATAACTTTGGAGAGCATTTAGCACAAAAACAAGAACATTTTGCTACTTTAGAAATGCGGATATTAAAGCGGCGGGCTCTAATATATTAGAGCCTGCCAAAATGTCCATTAGAGCCCGGATAATACGCCACAATGCTCGCCAAAGTTAATATAATGATATATAATACCTGACGCCACGTATTTTGTATTTGTCTATGGCTTGAAGTAAGTTTTGATTAACTTTTTGATGTTTATAAGTAATTTGTTTTATAATTATATGTTTGCTTGTGATTTTTTTATTAATTTTATTAATTTTGTTGTATTTTAAACGATTATCAAAGTTTAAGTAATATTTTCATATAATCATAGCATCTCGACCTTTTCGTTCATAACGCTCAAAGTCCGTTTGGACAAATTGTCGCTTTAAATGTCAAGCTCCGTGGCTACCGCATGTACACGTCCAGTACTTTTTTTAACGACATTTGAAGATGTTATACAAGTTTACTCCAAAGGACAAATTCTGACTCTGGGATGCCTGTGGCGATTCAGTCTTATTTTCTAACCATAATGGTATGAATTTGTGAGGAGTTGGAATACTTGCGCAAGGTTTACAAGGCGTGGATATTTTCACAATTTGAAATTGAAAGACTTAATCTTTGAGTGATTGATCTTGAGAAAGTTAGCCAGAGGTCAAACGGTGTCAAAAATACTGAAATCAGATATCTTATTGGATTTGGCTGTACTTGTTGGATTCTTTGTACTTCAAAGCATTTGTGTAATTGAGGTCTTAAAAGTGGAATCTGAAGCTCTTTGAGTGATAATCCTTGTTTTAATTTATTTTCTTCACACTCAACTTAGCTTCTCAACTTGTTTGAGGTATGTAAACTTTCTTTTCAAAAGAGACTCTCTAAATGAATATTGATTTATGACTTTATCAGTTTATGTATAGTCTATAGAGCTAAATCCTTTACGAGCCTCGTGGCCCATGGAGCCGGCGCTTATCTCCGGTTTCTGTAGTGTTAAGCGGATAAGAGTCTATGACTCCCCCTGGACGTGACACTAATCCATCGCAGTTTATGTATATATTTCTACTTATTTGTTTTATGAAGGCTGCCAGCATTTTAATTTTGTGCAATACGTCAAGCTTTTATAAAGTTATACAGCTTGGAATACAGTCGGCAACCCAATATAGGCTTTCTGCAGCGTCTCGTTTCTGTTAAGGTATAGCTGTTTTTGTTGTGGTTAGGAAAACAAACTTCAAAAAAATTAAAGGCTCAGGCAGCTTCGCGGTACTTTAAGTGAATTTCATTGATTGTCAGTTGAATGCGATGCTAAAAACTAAATCCCTTTTGGAGCCAGGTGCCCATTAAAACAACACTTGTTTATGGACATAGATTTTTGAGCCAATCATGAGAAAGATAAAGCTTACCCCAACCTTATTTTAGCCAATCACAAACCTTGCTTAAATGTGTGTCCTCTACACGAAGTAATAGAGAGGCGAAGTGTTACGTCACAAAAATTAAAATTTGTGAACTTGTGGGATTTGTCAAAATCATCCTTGCAAAAAATCAGCATGCTGGTGCACTAACGAGTCACGTGACCCATGTGGATTGCAAACAGAGTCAGATGAGTTGTCAGGCAACATGGCGGCGAAAACAAACACTGCACAAAAAACAGATCGGTATTTGGTTATCTTCATCACATATCCATATATATCAATGAAAGTCACATTTCAAAGTATTGCAGATATGTTTTAGATAGGTTAACACTCTCAGTCTCAGCACATTGACATGGAACATTTTATATTATAATAGCGTTGAAACCAGTCACTCGTTTCGAGCGGCAGGACATTGTTGTTAAATGGTTTCCTTCGCCATATTTAATGCTGAAACAACTTTTTTCCCAAAACAGCTGCATGTTATCCATATAAGTTTATAACCACTTAAAAACCGTCTTGGAAGATGTAGAGATCAATTAGAACAAAGGGCAAAAGCCAATAGTATAATCTTTACAGTACAGGTAGTGATGTCCGATTTCGTATGAACAAGGATTTCTGTGTGTGTATGTCGTAGTATGTGATATTCGGTTGTGATATCTGTCAGACATGATCAAAGCAGAAGAAAACACAACCCGAAAAACCAGGTAAGTATTTAACAATCTTGTTTAACTTATCATATATATCAATGAAAGTTACATGGTACTGTCATGATATGATCAAGATTGTGATATATATTTTCAACAATATGATAGTCGCAGGAACAGTTTGCCAGTTTGGATATAAAAACCAGTGATCAAACCACAGTCCACATGAAAACTCAATACTCGTCGCTATGTTTATATAGAGAAATTAAAACTCAATTTTAACCACTCAAAGCGTCAGCTTCACTATTAATTACTGGTATTTTTAAATTTTTTGGCGCTATAAGTGAGCTGTGTACAATAGTCAATACACATTTAAAAAAAAGAAGAGAACTGCTTGTAATTACGAAGCTTGAAAATCAAACAACGCCTTTCAAAGCCACATTAAAGATAAAGTAAATAGTTCAAATATCAAAACTTAAACATTTTGGTATTTTCCTGGAACTAAATCGATTAACAAAAATTTAGAATAACAAAACTTAAACGGTTTTTTTTTATAACAACCAGTACATTTTTTTCAATGCTCCTTGCTCTAAATTTTTACTAGTGAGTTCAGCCTCAAATTGTTCTTACTTTTGTTCATTTTTCTTGAAACTGAAATTCAAAAGTGGCATAAAACAAACAACCGAGGCATTGCCAAACGATGCGCCTCACATCAGTTTATACTGATTAAAAGTGTGAAACACCTGAAGATTTTTTGAGTTTTATATCGTGTTGCTAAGTTAATTTAGAATTTTGGAGTTTCTGTGAAGTCTCTTGGTAAAACATTTCCATACCATTCGGAACTTCAGCACCCTTAAATTGTTCCTAATTTTCGGCTAATTTCAGCCTCCTTGTATTATAATGTTGTTCTTATAAAAAGCGTGTGCATGAATATACTATACTTTTGTTATTGGGAAGAGTAATAGTTTTTGATAAGAAAATAAATGGAAAATGGTGCTTCGCTTCGCTTCGCTTGATTTCTTCTCATCTATAGTTTACTTCTATAGCTTCCAAAACGTTATCTTTAAGTGGTTATATGGAAAATGTTCTGCTGCTTTGGGAGAGAACTTGTTTCGGTTGTAAATATGGCGAAGGAAATCATTTAACAATTAGTTCAGGTTGAAACTAAAACTCAAAATCGTACCGCCCGTGACTAGTTACGGGTTTTAAAGTTTTTATAAAATGTCTATATAAACGTTTTCTGAGTTTTAAAATTACTAAGGCATATCTACAATGCTTTGAAATGTTTGACTTTCATATATATTAATATATGGATACGTGGTAAAGATTCATAAATACTGATCTGTTTTTTGTGCCGTGTTTATTTCCGTCGCCATCTTGGCTGACAACTCACCTAACCTTCCTTGCCATCGAATGGGTCACGTGACCCGTGAGTGCAAGTCGACGCGATATTACCACAGATATGCTCCAATGACACCATACAATTACAAATCCTTCTAAAAATGGCTTGGTTCTTAATGTTATGAACCACGCTAATTTTATAGGGATTTGTCTGGAGTCATTGGAGCATAAATGTTGTAACATCTCATCACTGATAAGTGGCAGAATGCTAAATTTTGGCATGAAAGCAATATATCTTGATCTTTCTGATTATTACAACCAAATTTGTGATTTCACAAATAAACGTTTTGTGACGTCATCACTTTCGGAACTCTATACCTACGGTATCTTAATTGTTTAACTAGATCATTGTTTGTTGTTTATTATTTATTGTAATTAAAAATACAATTACAGAAACAAGTTCCATAACATTACAAATCAGTGTTACAATAAGTCTGTTTGATTGAACAACACATGCCATTGGCTGTGCTAAAAAAACAAAATAACTAGTACAGTAAGATAAGAAGATTATTCAAAGTCGTAGTCCATGAGCCCGAGAGGTCTAATTGTTTTAGTATTACCTAACTAGTTGGACAGAAAAAGCAATAACCGGCAAAAAACAAAAAAAAAAACCAATAATCGGTTTTCAAAACCGGCGAATTTCGCTACTCGATGACTATTACTAATAGACCACTAGTAGCGTAGCCAATCAAAATGCAGGATTTGCATTAGTCCACTAGTTGGGTGATACTAATGATGTTTATCTGCTATGGTGAGGAAGTTCAAAAAGAAGCCACAAACTTATACTTTTGTACTATCTTAACTTATTTAAGGTACTAAAGTAATCCTTACACTCCTAGTTGAATTATTAATTTCTCCTAACTTGAGTTCATACTTTTTATTAAGCATGTTTGAAAGAATTTCACTTTTAATCCTCATTAATTTTCCATGTTTGATCAATTCTCATTTTCTCATTACCAAATGTCTTATTTTGCTTTTGTTATGTAAGGAGAAATTGAGTGTTGATAAGTGATTGGGAGTGAAAGGGTTAAACAACTTATATACAATAATACATAGACTTTAACAAACCAAAGTAGAGGCCAACAGGAACATTATCTAAAATGTTCATATTATTAATATATTTAAGTTCTATTTCAATGTGTTTGGAAATAAGTTCTAGGAGTTAACTAAATAGTTTTAAGGTTATTTTTGAAGCTGGATAGTGATTGCTTAGATTTTAGGCCAGTAGGCTGAGTGAATTCCATAGTTGTTTCTGGTGTTTCGCAGTTTCGTTGTTTTTTGTTTTGCTGCTGGGTCGGGAACACGCCTCTCTTGACCTTCAGCTTTTGTTTCAAACCTTACTTTTACCTTTCATCAGTCTTCTTAGGGAAGAAGTTAAAACTTTGGGCCTTATTAGGGTCCCGACTTTTTGGAAGAGGGGGTGGTCATCTCTGCTTATTAGTACTCTTATTATACTTTTATAAGCTGAGAATAATCTTATAATGTGGTGCAAAGGGAAAGCCGTCAAAACCCAACCAAATCAGCTAAAACTCAAGCAGAGATGACCACTCCCCTCCTAAAAGTCGGGTCCCACAGAAGTGCCAATGTTTTGACCTCTTCCCTTATATTCAACTATGTTTCTTAGAGACTGAACACACAAAGTTTTCTCTAGCTGCTCTTCACATTTGCCGTGAATATTATCCCTGAAATATTTACAACGAGTTGCCTTTGTCTTTGATACTCGATACTCTGTTTTTTCTCAATCAACGACTTAATTTTTACCAAATTATTTATCAAGGCTGTTTTTGCATATGTAAGATATTTTAAAATTACCGCAATATTTAAACCGTATAGTATTTATAATTGATCGAGCCCGTGTTAAAATCGACCCTTGTTTTTAAATATTTTATTTTCCGGATTTTTCTTTTGTTTTTTTTTTCAACTTGTGTGTCATAGTTCACCTACCGTTTATTAAGCTGAAAGCTTGACTATATTTGCAAAGTTTATAGAGATACATAATATTTTTACAACAATGTCAGAGTTCTCGTAAGTCATGCACGAACTTAAAAGGTTTTGTTGTTCCAATTAGAGTCACCACAATTACAAATCAACCTGCATGCGGTAACTTATGTCATACAAAAGTTTGATTTTTTTTTTCTGGGCTATCCGTCAGTAATAAAATCAGTTTGTTTTTCCGCTTTATACCCCATAATTCCTTGCGGTGCCAGCACAAAACTTTCATTTTAGTACCTGAGTGAACACTTCTAGATCTTCTTGTTGATTTTAATTTCTTTTATTGCACATAATGATATGAAATATTTTTTATCTTCTGCTTTGCGCTTCTATATTTTTATCTAGATGATTTCTGAAAGATTTCTTAAACTGTTAACTTGTTAATGCCCATGTAAGAATTCTAAATCAACTTTTTAGTTCAGTTTTCATATTTTTTTCCTTCTATAAACAAAAAAATATTGTAAACTTTAACAATTTTAATGCTAAGTACCTTTAAGCCAACATAGTAATGGCCGTTCTAGGTTCTTTGCATAACAGCTTTTATTACATGCACTTTTTTAAAAGTATTTTGTTTTTCCGACCGCTGAGGCTGGACTTTCTTACTTTTTGGCGGATTTTAGGCATAAAATATCGTTTTGAATATTATCATGAACTTTAAAGGTAATAGATATGTATAAGTCTTTGGAATTTGGGATCAAAGTGCATGCAATTACAATGCATGAAATAAGTAATTTTGTTTACAAATATGCAAAAATATATTCTTATAAAAAATCTGAGCTTGCATGACCAATATTCTTGAAATATTCATAAACTTTAACAATTTCAGCTTCAAGACTCACTTTTTTATAAGAACCAGTAAACATTTCCGGGGCTCATTTTTTGGTACTTTCATTCCCATTTTTTTAAAAATTCTGTTTTTCAGTATTTTATTTCTAGAAGCTCAAAAAGAAAAAACATTAAATAGAAACAAACAAGGCATTACAAAACGATGGGCATCCCATTTTGGAATAAGTATAAAACACCGCGAGACTTCTTGTGTTGTATATGGTGTTGTTAATTTACTTTGAGTTTTAGTATACAGTCTCCATATGTAAAACACATTTAAGACACTAGTGGCCAATGGGGCCGCGCTTATCTCCGGTTTCTGTAGTGTTAAGCGGATTAGAGTCTTTAACTCCCCCTGGACGGGACACTAATCCATCGCAGGTTAGCTCCCAGCAGACGCTGGTACTCATTTACC
>JAOTRI020112308.1:0-12890 GCA_028564885.2 Zoanthus sanctaehelenae | reverse complement strand
GATAAATTAAATGTATTGATACTTTGCCATTCACATCATTTGAACAATTCGTGCAACTTCTAGTCTGATAAATTAAATGTATTGATACTTTGCCATTCACATCATTTGAACAATTCGTGCAACTTCTAGTCTGATAAATTAAATGTATTGATACTTTGCCATTCACATCATTTGAACAATTCGTGCAACTTCTAGTCTGATAAATTAAAGGTATCGATACTTGTCTAAATTAAACTGTACACATTATGCAGACCAATTTAATGATAAAATTTTTTCAGGTGGATAACCCAGTCTCAGTGCTAAATCAAGACACAAGCAGAAATTTCCTGAATTCTTCAGATCCAAAAGACAAGTACAAGGTAAATTGTCAGTTAAAGGTTTGTGTAGATTTAGAAATTCTTGAGAGGGAAGGTAAAAGGTCGGTGCAAAGGTATGCTGAAGATATGAGGAAATTGAACATCAAGAAACACTACCAGAGGATAGAAAACAGATACCAAGATATAATTTATGTTAATTATATCTCCATCTGCACAGCTGGTGGAATAGTGTTGATTTCTTGCCTCTACTGAAAAAATGAAAAAATATTAAGTGGTTTGCATACGTAATCATGTTGTTAATAGTGATGATAAAGATGATAGTGATAATAATTATTTTGATGATGAAGGGTTGATGCCAGATAGATAATGGTAACATTTTGTTGTTGAATATTGTGACATTGGCCCCTATTGTTTGAGAATAACCAGTTTGTATTAGAAGGGCTTTAATAACGGCATGACAAAAGGTTTTAAAAACATGCTTTATTCATGTGAAGGCTGACAGAAGCTTGACTTATGATAGAAGAGATAATGTGAATGAAATAAGTTTGCTGAAGTGTATAGCTTAAATTACAAAACTTACCACTCTGATGTTCTCTAAACATCTCTGCTTTATTGCCATTTTTAATTGAAAGAACAAGAAAACGTAACTCTTAATTTGTCCGACATATACTTAATCTGTTTGCTAAAACTTCCACAACTTCCAGTACTGTCGTCTCTCTCAGCACAGAGCAAACATGACTTTTTAGAAGACTTCTTAATACCCTGGATGATAACAACAGAGGTGTGCAATGCCTCTTGGTTGAGCATGCTTGTTTAAGTCAGAAACCAAAGATGATGGAAACCTTGTGCGTTAACCAAAAGTTAGTTTACTAGTTAAAGTAGTTCCTAAGCCCCACAGATAGTTTTCAATGAATCTTGTTCAAAGGTTATTTTAAGGAGAACATAATTTATCCAAAAGAGCTAAAAATTAATCTTGTTGAAAAATGGTTTTGGCTTTTTTTTTTTGACAAAAAAAGCTCTTTACTTGGTTTCAGTGTAAAAATTATAGAATGTCAAAAAACATTTTATGCTTTATCGCAGTGGACAGGCACTACTGGACATTTTCCCATGTGTTGCCACATTTTACAAATCAATAAGTCCAATTTTTGAAGATGAAATTAATTATGTGATTTGTTTTTAAGTTTTTCTTAAAAGCTACCCAACTAGAACAGATGAGCTTTGACTACCAGCAAATTATAGAGCATAAAGACGTTATCAAGAACACACTTTCAAGGAAATCTGAGGTAGGTGAAGTATTCCAACATAAAAATATTATTGTAATTCGCTTAACTTGTGGCTCAATTTAAGCCCAACTTCTTCTGACTAGAAGTTTGGCCCTGTATCTTCTAGGTCGAGTTTGATTCCTGCTCTTGCAGCTACAGTGCTCAGGGTTTGAACCCTGGTCTTACAGCTAGAATTCGAACTTTGCCTCTCATGGTTAGGATTTAAGCTCAGCATGTACTGTAGTGGCTTGAATTGACTGTAACATGTCTTAATCAAGCAATTGAATAGACTAGTTTGTTGACCAGTCAGTGTTATAAACAGATGGTCAGTCTTGTTGGCTGCTCTGTGAATATTTTGATTTTTTGTTTGTACGGTATTCATCCAAGCATAAACTATTTTGGTCTCACCATCCCTGTTGGTGATGTTGAGGGTTTGT
This sequence comes from Zoanthus sanctaehelenae, assembly GCA_028564885.2. NCBI lineage: Eukaryota > Metazoa > Cnidaria > Anthozoa > Zoantharia > Zoanthidae > Zoanthus > Zoanthus sanctaehelenae. The sequence continues at coordinate 10,874 of JAOTRI020112308.1, read as the reverse complement.
TTTAGGGATTCCAGCTGCATCTACATATTAAGTAACCAAAAAATAATTATCTTGTCTGGTAATTTCATTAAATAGTTGATGTTGTGCATTTAGACCCTTCCAGAGATGCAAAGCCATGTCAAGAAATTGGAAGATCAGTACAAGGACATTGCCCAGCTTAAGAACATGAAGGAACAAGTGGATGAGCTGAAGAAATTAAGGGTGTGGGCAGAAGTTGTAGAACTTGAAAGGGTGTGTGCTTGTGCCAGCATTCAAATCATACCATAATTTTATAGTTGATAATTCTCATTGAGTGTTAGTTTAATGAAATTTAAAAAAAAATTATGCTCTTTTCTCCATTTTTTAAAAGAAAAATATAAATTGAAGTGGTAAATTTAGAATAACATTCTTTATAGCAAAATTGAAAACTGTTAAAGTGTATTTGAAGGATTATTTTTTTTTCACTAGATTAAAAGTAGTTTACTTCTAGGTTCAATTTCTGAAAAAAATTTTGAAATCTGACTTTTATTTATTTTTCTATAAGCGATCAAAGTTGCAAATTCTAAGTTTTGGACGAGTTATCCAAGTCTAGGTTCTACATTTAGGTTCTGGCGTCTTAAAAGTCACTCACCTTCCTGATTTTTCATTGTGGTGTTGTACATTCTCTTACTTACATGTAGAGCTGCAACACTTAGATTCCCCAATGACGAGATCATCCATGTGCACATAGTACTCACTGTGAACCTTGACTTGTTTAACTCTGAATGTGCCGACATTTCAGGGACCCCCTCAAGCAGCTGTTATGCGGTTAGGGGGGCTGAGGGGTTTACACTAAATAAGTTTGTACAATTCATAGTAAAATCAAACTTAGGGTATTATTTAGCAGTTTTCAGTTTAAGTTTCATTTTATTATTAACCTTGTGCAATTGTAGATGATTAAATGCTGTCCAATTTTTTAAATATTGAATAAAATCTGTGTGAAAAATTATGAAAATTATGTGGTGTGGAGGACCCGTTAAAACTACAAAGCTTATGTGAAATGCTCTCCTCCTCATTAGCTGTTCATTGTGATGAAAAAAGATTATAAAAAAATGAAGTCCATCATTGAAGGGAATGTGATACTGATACGGTATTCACAATACTGCAATTAGATAGATATGAGGACATAAGAAATGTATGAGAAATATAGAATTGAAGGGAATGTGATACTGATACGGTATTCACAGTACTGTAATTAGATAGATATGAGGATATAAGAAATGTATGAGAAATATAAAATTGAAGGGAATGTGATACTGATACGGTATTAACAGTACTGTAATTAGATAGATATGAGGATATAAGAAATGTATGCAAAATATAAAATTGAAGGGAATGTGATACTGATACGGTATTCACAATACTGCAATTAGATAGATATGAGGACTTAAGAAATGTATGAAGGGTTTTGTGCAAAAACAACATTAGTGATTTTTTATCAATTTCTTGTTTCTCCCTACGTTCTCCCTATTATGTTTTAAAACCTGTGGAAGAATTTAGCTTTTCATACAGAGTCACTTATGTGCTTTTTGTACTAGACCCTTCATTTGTTAGTTTAGAAACAAAATGATTTAGGAACAACAGAAGATTGATTACACACGAAATGTTCATTTAACTCGCGGAAATTTAGATCACCCAAGGTGAGAATGAGTTGTGTTTCTTTTGTTTAGCAATAATAATGTGACTGTAAGAAATTAAGAATAGAGTTAGGAAGAATTTCTGGATTTGCGCATTGATGAAGAGAAGAGCCATGGAACTGGGAAATGTGTTTTGCAGGGCCTGGAAAAGTTGTAGAAGTTGGAAAAATGGCGTTGGTTATGCAAACGTCAAGGAATTTTTTTTTTCTTGAGTTATTTTGTTTTTGGTGAATAAAATTGTTATAATTTTATTATTTATTCCAATGGTGTCAAGAAATTGCCGTTATCACATTCACCTTGCATTAAACTCTGCATACATCAAGTATCAATTTACTGTGCAATTATTTTGCAGATTTTAGTTTAAATTTTTGCTTTCTGTTCAATCTTCTTACACTGTCTTTAATTGTTCAGAAGGTGTCATTCACATTTAAAGCTGGATTAGAGTGGGAGTAAGCTCTGTTTTCTTGGAGTGGGATTTTCAACTTCTTGATAATATATCTGGGCCATGGAAAATGGCATAATTATTTTGGTGATGAAAAAGTCATAGAGTTTCATTCCTCATTCTTAATATGAACCTTAAATTGGAGTGCCACAACATGGTGCAACTTTAGAAGAAAAGCCTTGGGATTAGCTGGCTTCTAAATTTTTAAGTTTGGTCGCCAGCACCTTATAATTAATAATAACTTGAAATCATGTCATCCAGACTGGCAACCACAAGTGAAATGTTTGTCGTCAGCCCACCAAATCAAGTCGGATTGGTGACCCCACAGATTGCAATGTCGAGCCATGCACAAGACAGGTCTAAAATGACAAATTTTACATCATGTTGCTAATGTGAACAGTAGGAGGCTCTATAATGTAGATTATTAAATTTGGCATTTTAGAAAGCTTAACTTAATGCTTCTCTGTAAGTATTGGGTTTTTATCCTTATTCATGTGGACTATATTTTGTTCATCTCAATGTATTCTTACTTCACAATACAGAAAGTTCTTCCCATGGAGAAAGCTGTTCAAGAACAAAAGGACAAACTTCCAAGATATGATGAAAAAATTGGTGTGTTCCAGGTAGGGGCCATTGATCTATTGTAGTGAATAATATTAATATCTATTCAATTAGAGATCTTTCCACCCACCCTTAGAATTTCACTTGTCCAATGTGTTAATTGAGAAACATAGAATGTGTTCTTTTCTTATATTGCATTATTAAGCCTATTGGGCTTAGAAATGGAGCGTTTGAAAATTGCCAACAAACATCTCATTGAATTAAATTTAGCTTGAAATCGCCTTCTCAGTCTCAAACATTTCAATATGGAGTTCTTTAGGCAAGTATTATAGGCCCTTTGTTGTTTAGAATTTACATGAAGGATATTGCACAACTTTCTGATCTCCTTCATTTCATACTTTTTACTGATGATACAAAAAATTGTAAAAGTTTCTCACCTGGATAAATCCTAGAATTGCTTTCTGAAACCATAAAACATTGATAAGGTATCATTGCTTAATAATAGCAAACAAGTTACTGTAACAATTAGTATTAAAAAAATTAATTTATTAATCCAGCAAAAAAATAAATTAATGAAAAACTCTGAATATCTGCAATTGTAACTAACCATTGATATTTGATATTTGGCATAACGAATTTAATAGGTATGTAAATTTTCTGCAATTCTTCTGTAGCTTTAAGAAACACCTGTCAAAAAGAGAAGAAAAATATTATTTTGTTACCCGAATTAATGTCTTACACTGTCTGTCAAAAATTGAGACCTTGAGAAAAATTCAGCACAATTGGAACATACCTGCCAAATTCCTGGAGTTTTTGTTTGAGCAAAGGGAAGACTCTCAGAGTACACTATTTTGTGTTTGGTGACAGTACTGTTCTATTTTCCGGTTTCAATGATAAATTGCAGACTCTAAACATATCACCTTTGATTGCATGTATTGTCTTCACTGATATCTTAGCAACATCCCTGTGGTATGGACTTGAACTGCTTACTGTATCTATTGTATACATGTTCATTGATTGTGACTTCCAAAAAAATTATCTTGCATTCTGCAGAAATTATTCAGATTTAATGATTCTTTTTCTTTCTAACAGTCAGAAATTACAGCCCTAGAGAATGAATGGAGAGCTGCTGGACAGCAAGAGAATGAAATCAAAGAAGAAGCTCAGTTATTGCAGAGCCAGCAACAAGAAATTGATGCAGAGTTAAAACTCAAAAAGAGTGTACTTAGAAATAAACAGGTAATTATTTTTAAGTGGATTAACAAGGATATAGGGAATGATTTCAAAACAAACACTGACAATAAAAACTAACATTTCGACAACATCAAGTTGTTATTATCATGATCATATACAGACTTGGAAGGGCCCTTCCAAGTCTGTATATGATAATCACAACTTGATGTTGTCGAAATGTTAGTTTTTATCGTCAGTGTTTGTTTTGAAGTAATTATTTTTGTGTGAAGAAGTGTAAAGCTAATTTACGAATGATTCCATATTAAGAAGATTATCTGAGATAAGCATTGAGAGCAAGATTGTTTTAGGGGCTGGGGATAACGATTAAGATGTTTTAGGGGGTGAACAAGTAAACACCTGTGTTCTAGGGGGTAAACAGGTATAAACCTGTGTTCTTGAGGGTAAACAGGCAAAGAACTATGTTCTAGGGGGTAAACATGTAAAGAGTTGTGTTCCAGGGGGTAAACAGGTAAAGATGTTCGAAGGGGTAAACAGGTAAAGACCTGTGCTCTAGGGGGTAAACAGATAGAGACGTGTGTTCTAGGCGATAAACTGGTAAAGACATATTGGGGGTAAACAGGTAAAGATGTTTTATGGAGTAAATTGGTAAAGACCTGTGTTCCAAGGGGTAAACATGTTCAGATGTTTTACGGGGGTAAACAGGTAAGATTGTTCCAGGGGATAGACAGCTATTTAGTTTGTGCTATCTATACTTGAGTTCATCTTTATAGCCACAGCTCACAGGCATAGTAATAAAAATATGCTTTTGGTAGCCGGTACATAGGAATTCTGTTTAAGGGTTCAACTGGTAAGAAAGCTTTAACTCTATAAAATAGACAGCAAGAAAGGTACTCAAATAAGTGCATGAAATATTTTTTTCTGTTTTATTTTAGTCAATGATAAGGAAACTCGGTCAAGATAAGAGGTCTGCAAATTGTGACAAGAAACAGTTAGAAGAACGAATTCAAGAAATAAAGTCAACGTGAGTCAAGTTTTTGTATTATGCAAGTTAGCCATGAGCCTAACCTTTTTATTCTTGCATATTATTAATCAGAGTTGCAGGCTCACATCAGTTGAAACATTGAACTTGGTTCCTCTGCTTTTTGTTTCGAAATTTGTTTTCATTTCCATTTCAACAAAACAATAACACACTTGAAACTTTAATTTCTTTCTGACAATACGTTTAGTGATTAATGAAATTTTCTCTATTGAATTTGATTATGGCTATCTGTCTTCACAGTGCAATGCGAGATCTTGAATCAGAGCAAAAATGCAGAGAGGAGAATCTTCGGCAGAAACGTGAAGAACTGTATGCATCAGAAAGCCAGTTATCAACAACCAATCACCACAGAGGTCAAATTGAACAGGCACTGAATAGAACAAGGGAGAGACTCTACCAACTTAAGTAAATATTTGATTTAACCATATTCATTTTGAAATCATTGGTGATTCCTGATATTTGATTGGTTTTCAAAAGCATGAAACAGTGCTTCATGAATTATTTATATCCATAATCAAATAACTAGTGATTGCAATTGTTTCATTGTTTCCCAGGTATTTTAATTAAGAAAATTTCATAATTGCATGTTTTTGTGACTAGTTGTAGATTTTTAGACGAAAACTTAAAAAACAGTTTATCGCAAAAATGCAACCACTGTTGAAGTCTTTTATTCTCAAAAGGAAATCTTTTATCGGAAATGGGGCTGTATTGGTCACAATTTTGAGTTCATTTCCTTAAATCATGACCTCACGTAATCAGCACTATTTAGGGTCTGAAATTACACTATTTTTTAGTCACAATGCTGAAAAGGTAAAACTTAACAACCAATCAGAACCAAGAAAAGTCTTGCTTTACTGTTTCATGCTTTAAAACGTTTTAGCAGGCTGCTTATAAACTGCAAATTCGACTGAACAAGAGAATAAAGAACGATTTACTACTGCTGTGGAAACAATAACATGAATGAATTCAGTTTCTAAATCCTGAAAAGAAAAGGTCATTCATTCATTAGGATTGTCACCCCCATGTGGGGCATAAGGCAGCAACAAGTTCTCTCCATCTGGCTTTATCTTTCACGATCTTTTGAGCTTCATCCCAGGCAATGCCCCACGCTGTCATTCATGGTGTGGACATGCGCCAACACGAATTGTTGTTTTGGCGCTAGGAGGCTCCTCATTACATTTCTGACTCCCGAATCACGGCTTTGATCAGAAATGGTCATTTGTCCAGAGTTCTGGAGTCTCTTTCGTCCCAGATTGAAAGATTTGTCGTTGTTGTTTCTGTAACGTACTATGGTTTTACAAGGTAGCGTTGTTGGCCCTGCGCTCAGCCTCCAACCAGGTACTGTATTTGTCTGGTCTTTCACCCGGAACCTGCCCAACATGGTTGGACCAGAGACTGAGGTCCCAGCTGGTTTAGCTCCCTGGATCATTTGGGCACGACAAGGAAGCTAAGGTGAAAAGAAAAGGTGGACTCATAAAAACGACCTGCTCTTCTAGTTGAGGCTTTATAGCTCAGTTGGTTAAAATATTCTACTTGTAATGCAGAGTTCACTGGTTCCAATCCAAACAAAAATATTTTTTTGGTTTATCTCTCGCCATAGCTTCAGTAGTTTAGAAATTCTAAAATACAACAGCTTTGTTGTTCAGAATGATAACCTGATATATTTTGTGTTTACCTTTATTTAAGCGATGGGTCATTCAACAGTTTACTATGTTCTAAAGAAGGAGAGAAAACTAAGTTTGATTTAGGACAGAACAAAATAAAATATTTCTGTTATTATAAAAATAGTGTATGTCAGTTTTGGATGAGGTCAAGGTTGGACAGACAGTGATGCGAGTCGAACCTCGATTTCATACAAACTTATGGATGTTTCAGTTGTCAGACCTTGGAAATTCAGGAATTTGGGAAACCAGTTTTCAATTGTGTGCATCCTATTGATGAGAAACTATCAGAAACCACTCATTGCACTTTTTTTGATAATTCAAGGAAACTAATAAAAAGTAGATTTTTGTTAGCAAACATTACGTATTTTAGATATTGATATCTTAAATTAATTGCTCATTTTATTTAAATAGCTATCTGAACTCCATGCACTCTTCTTTTAAGACCATTCTACCCAATGGGAGTTTTTTCGCTACTTTTAGTGATATCTCCGTCAATATTTTGAAAATAAAAAAAAAAACGATAATCACTTAACTGAATGAGTAAAAAGGAAGCCTCTTAAATATTTTCAGAGTTTTCGGATGAGATTTGTGGGAGGAGATAGGTTTTTTAAATGTATTTTTTAAGGGAAATTTGAATTTGGGCGAATTTTAGTGAAGTTTTAAAATTAATTTTGGAGTTAACCCCTTTAATCCCAGTGTTATTGTTAAATTCTCCCAATGTGAGCCAATACTTTTCAGTGAAAATGTTTGAAAGAATTTTAATTTCAATCTTGAACAGTTTGTTTTGTTTGATCAGTTTTCATTATCTCATTACCAAATTGTTTTATATTATATGAGTTGTGTAAGGAGAAGTTGAGTGCTGATAACTACTGGGACTGAAAGGGTTAATATTTGATAGAAAATCGCCAAACCGTAATCTAACCAAGTTGAACCTTCGCATGGTCTGGAGGGACGGTTTGGCAGTTATACACCAAATTCTTCACACTCGGATACTTCTCTCAACTTACTCACTTTCCACCAAATTTTAGGGTAGAGAGTGGCCTTAATTAAACTTAAGGTGTTAATACATATCGCCATCGCAAACCATTTTTTGGTTCTGTCATCTTACTAGCACGGAAGCGACACGTAACTGGAACTGATCATTTCTGTTAAATATCCTGACAGTTTTCTATTTTCGCTTAATAAAAAGATATAAAACTCATTTTTGGGAACTTACTAATTTTGACCTGCTCTTTAAATTAGTGCTTTTATTACATTCTAACTGATTTATACGTGATGAAAGTCTATATGCCCTCTCTGCCCAATCAATCCGGAGATACTTTGTGGTCTCAACTCAAACCCAGTTCTGTCCATGTCAATTGCATCATGAATTTGAGACATTTTCTATAATTTTCAAGTTTTTAACTTGAAGTCAAATGATTTTGAGTTTATATTGAAGTTCGTAACCAGAATGCAATGCAATTCAGGATTGAGAGGCAGGATGCAAGGCGACACTTGGACCAGGCTCAGCGAGATTTACAGAACCTCCAAGGAAGTAGGAGTAACCGCTTCAGCTTATTTGGGGCCTGGGTTCCAGATTTAATACAGAAAGTTGAAACCGCAGTAAAACGTGGAAGATTTCATCAGAAACCTGTTGGGCCAATCGGTAAGTAGAATATAAAAATAATATTACATGGTTTTATGCCTTTTCGCTTTCCACTGTCACTTTTTCATTATGAGCACAATTGTGTTCTCTCTTTTTTTTTGTTTTAATTGTGTGATGCTCCTACTGCCGCTTAGACGACTTTACAAAAAGTACGGTTTTATTTAGCTGTTTCAGTCCCTTTGTTTTGTTAAATTCTCCCAGTGTGAGCCTACATTTTTCAGGAAAAAATGTTTAAGAGATTTTATTTTTCTTATTTAAACATTTTCTTTGTGTGGTCAATCCTTGTTAACTTATTAACACTCTGTTTTATATAAAATGAGTTAAGTAAGGAGAAGTTGGATGCTGACAACTACTAGATTAATGTCAAATGCTAAGAAACAGGTTGCTCATTCATTCTTGCCAAAAACTAATATTTATTCGCTCAACATCTCAGATGTGAGAAGGTCAAATTTGAGAGAGGAAAACCAGAATACTCGGAGAAAAACTTTCGTCATCAGATTGAGACGTGAATATTTCTTTTGAGATGTAAATATTTCTTTTCCGGGTTGTAGATTTGAAATGTGCGATGATTGATGTAATTTCTGTATTGTCATACCTTGCAACTTAAATATGTTTTCCGATTAGAGAACGTGTCTAGTTTGATTGCAAGTTTTTTATTAAATAAAAATCACTTCTGCCAGCAAACTTGCAGCCATCTATCTTGCATTGGAACATTAGTATCTGTACACAATTTCCCTGAACAAAACATCTGGGCCCAGTTGTTCAAAGGCTGGTTAGGTTTAACTCTGGGTGAAGCAATAATTCCAGCTGGAATTTCTTCTTTAAGAAAAGGTAAACGGTTATTTTTGAATGCTTTTTTGATTTTTTTTGGAAAAGTTAATCCCAAAATTACAGCTAAAATCTTTCCTTGTAAGATTGGAAACAAGATCGTGGGTTAAACAGTTAATCCTGGGTTAGTGCTAATTGGCTTTTGAACAACTGGGCCCTGATGCAATGGCAATGTAATCGAACATACTTTTGTATCCATGGTTACTGCCTTGTGTTAGTTATTAGTCAATGAATTAAAAACATTTTATTGTCCAGGTGCATATCTGAGGTTGAAAGACGATAGGTGGGCACTTGCCGTAGAGACGTGTCTTAAAAGATTAGGTTGGTCATTCTGTTGCCATGACAGCCATGACCAACAATTGTTGCAGCAGATGATGAAGCAAGCTGGTGTTAGAAATATGCCGAACATCATAGTCAGCAAGTTCCAGGTGTGTTGCTTTAAGGGTGCTTTCGTTTGTGCCCTATTGTGGAATAGGAATACATAAAATAGACACTTTGTCGGATTGGTGTGACTGCTTTTGGAGTGAAATTACAAATATAACACTTCTTAGTGACAAAACTCATTTAATTTTCATTTTGAAACAAATATTTCATCGCTCAAACATTCTGGAAGGAAATTCAAAATTTCATTCTTTGTCCGGAATAGTTAGAATTGGCCGGAAATAATGCACCATTAGTCAGGGAAAGAAATCAGTATCTTTTTTTACTAGACAAAGTGGACTAGTAATCACTTAGGTTTACTACTCCACTCCATTGTTTACTAGACAGCTTTTTGTTTCATTAAATTTACAACACCAGTAAATATACCCGTATTTCAAATCGTTTTTATTCACCCAAATACAATTGTTTTATTGAAATTAATGCTAACACAACTTCATGCAGTTCTGTTCTAAAACCAATTTAAAACTTAAGTCACTCATGCCTTTGAAAAATCAGTTGATAGTGATACCAACTGTGGGACAATTTAAAATTTTGTAATTTTGAATTGCACGATAATATTTTGAATCTAGATTTGAAACGAAGTGTTACTTGGAATACTGTCAAATATACTTTGTTGCTGAGGATTTTTTATTAGACATGTGGACTAGTTTGTAGTCAAGTTTACTAGTCCATCAAACATTTTACTAGTGTGTGGACTAGTGGACATCCGTTAATTTCAAACCCTGATTAGTTGTGGAATTTGTTATTCTTTTTGTGTACGTCATAACATTCTGAGTGCCAATGCCACTTTAACCCTTTCACTCCCAATTGAATTATTAAATTCTCCCATTTTTAACCCATACTTTTCATTAAGCACATTTGCGAGAATTTCAGTTTTAATCTTCAGCAGATTACTTTGTTTGATCAGTTCTCATTTTCTTAATTACAAATGCCTAACTTTGTATTTGCTATGTAAGGAGAAGATGCATATGCGTGTTCATAAATGATTGGGAGTGAAAGGGTTAAATCTCGTTTTAGGTGCCCATCACAGGCAATAACCTAGACAACCAAAGATCAGAATTCCCTTTTTAAGATTTACACTATGTTCTAGGTCTTGTCTTTAAACCTCGACATCATCTGGTAGACCAAAAAGTCTGTGGTTGTTTGTTTGCTCTGCATTGTTTCCCTTAATTTATTTCTGACTAATACTGGACATAATCTTGTTGCTAGTGCCTTATACTGCTGTCTTGAGTGAGTGAAATTCAGATTTTAATTGTGTTTCCAAATTATGATATTACACTTTCCTCTTTATTAATAACCCTTTCACTCCCAATCAGTTATCAATACTAAATTTCTCCTTACATAACAAACTCAAAACAAGACATTTGGTAACGAGGAAATGAGAATTGATCAAACAAAGCAAACT
>JAOTRI020112297.1:0-12890 GCA_028564885.2 Zoanthus sanctaehelenae | reverse complement strand
GTCTTTGCCAGTCATCATCCCTATCGAGAACTTCGACAGTATCCATAGAGATTTGATGATCTTGGCAGTTCTTGTAGACACGTGTCGCGACTCATTGTGATCAAGGTTCTAGCTTGAGCCGAAAGCTTAATTTAAAAGTTTACATACTGTATGTACTATGTAAACAAAAGTTAACAACTGTTATAGTTTTGGAAGAGTTGAACTTGCGATGGATTAGTGTCCCGTCTAGGGCAGTTACCGGAGATATGCTCCGACAAAAATGATCCGTTGGGCGGCAGAACGATTAAACGTAGTTTGTTGCAATAGTTGCTTTTGTTTCAAGAAATATGAAAAAAAACAATCAATTTAAATATATTTAAAGAAATATGTGTAACTAAAGTGCTTTTCAACCTATTGCCAAAAGAAAGCATATTTTTAAATGTTCATTCAGGAATCGTCTGAAGAAGGCATTGATGATGAAAAGGAGGCAACAGTTCGGAATTTAGAGAGGAAATTTTCCAAACTAATGGACGAAAGAAAGCGGGTAAGTTTCATCGTCAATCCTATTTCACACATTCAAAGTTCTGAAAGTGAAATGGTTTCAAGTACTTACGAAAGTTAACGTGAGTGATTTTGGTAAAAAATTTATAGATTTTATGCATATATTAATCAACTGTTTAAAAGTGAACGAGTGAATTAACCTCGCTCCTATATACAATACATTGATGACTTACGTCAATGAATCGCTTCTATAAAGAAGATAAGTACTTAAATGAAATCTGTCAGTGAGCGTATCTCACGCGAAAACGCATTCCAATCGTGTGACGAATTATAAAGATCTTTTGCCGTAGTGTGTGACTCTTTCCCTAAATGATGACGTTGCAAGTAAGAAGCCGTTTGACGTTGATCGTAAAGTTTAAGCCCCCAACGTATTTGTTTACTTCCATTAACAGTTTCTTAAGAGTCACATTGACATTTCAAGGTGTACCGTAACCTTAAGACTTGTTGAGTTATGAAATACCGCCGGATGTAGATACAATCCAAAAACAAAAATGTTTTCATTTTTGTAAACGTGGAGTTGTGTTAAAGTTTTAGTGTTTTAGCGCTTGGTCAGAATTCGCCTTCTCTTTATCCTTGTTTATTTTTATATGAACTGCTATCTCCATTTCTAAATAAAGACCTTTACATCCGAGTACGAAAACGAGTACGTGTGCGAGATTTTAAGTGCCCGCGCTCTAACCAGCGCGAGATTTAAAGCAAAACTTGTTCTCTCGACAACGAATTTGCTGGTTAGAGTGCGCGTGCGCTTAAAATCTCGTACTCGTTCTCGTACTCGGATCTAAAGACCTCTAATATTGGTTAACAGCTGGAGTCGACACTAAGTCGCATACCAAGCTCAAGGATGACAAGAAGAACTAAAGAAGACAAGGTAAGGTGATTTCATTATCTTTTTGTATGGATGTTGTCCCAATTACCACACCCTATGGTTAGAGGATAGAGCAAAAGGTCTTGATTTCTTTTCCCTAGTACAGTCGTTTATTTCCTTGCATTCTCATTCTTGTCATCGTTTCTATTTCCTACTCATCCTGTCATATTTCTTGACAATCATAATACAGACGTTTAGAACCCGGAATTAGTTTAACGACGGCGGGATACGAGATTTTCAAGCGCGCGCGCGCTATTTCCAGCAAACCTGTTGTCCAGAGAAGAACTTTTGCTAGAAATTTCATCCTTTTAACGACGAGTCTGCTTGAGTAAGTGCGTGCGCTTGAAATCTTGTCCGCGTGCTCGGATCCAAAGGTCTGTCATAATTAACAATTACATTACAAGTTTGCAATTTTTTTTTATTTATTCGCTTTTACTTATTTATATATATATTTATTTATTGTTGCATATATAGAGTTACATATAAATCTTACAAAAATAATTAATATAGGTGAGGAGTTCCGGGAAGCCAACAGGCTGATATAATGATAAAAATTTGAACACGGTATGCGAGTAAGTTATTTTCTTATTAGAAAGAGAAAAAGTTATTCGAAATAGTAAATGAATTTGAAAGAGCATTCCATATTTTAGGACCTTAAATAAGATCGTAGATTGCTTGTTATTTGTTCGACATTTTCAAAGGGCGAAGTTCGGAAGCTGGCCTAGGGTTATATTTACCTGTTTGGTTTCCAGCTTAAAACAGATGGGAGCAAGCAGTTCTGATACTTATACATAAAGTTAACGATATGAAGATAATTTATCTGATAAATATCTAAAACCTTTTGTTGTGAAAACAGAGTAGCTGAATGAGCTAAATAACTTGATTTGGTTATAGCTCGGATAGCTTGTTTCTGAAGAAGATAAATACGGTTAAAATTAGTAGGATACGTAGAGGTCTACAATGCTACAATAAGACAGAGGAAGAAGCGCGAGTTATATAATTGACAAGAGTTGTCACGGTCATTGAAAACCTGAAATAGGCAAAACGTTCCCTTGTTTATTTCCAAAAATAATAAAAATACGCTTTTGGTTAAAATGTTTTTAATACAACAGAGCTAAAAACTAAAAACTGCAATTTCACAAAGCCTGATTTTTGTCCAAATGAATTTTGAAATTAAACATTTGTTAAGTGTTCAGGTATATAATTAATATACCTATACATGAAGCAGCCCTTTGTTTTGACGCAGACTATTCCATAATAGGGCCCCACTATAACAAAGGCTTCGTTTTAAATAGTTAGTTCGTGGCTTAAGTAAATTTAGCTTTGTTTCAGAGTTTTTGAGATTGTACTCACTGTCGCGAACAGAGAAAAGATTTTGTAGGTAAGATGGTGCATCACCAGGGAGTATTTTAAACATCATTTTTTGCGCCGTAAATAAAGATCGTCGAGGTGCAAGTTATTTAAAAGAGAACTAGCGCTTGCATCATGGCCCGACCTCGTAATGACTGTTACTGCTTGGTTTTGTAGCTTCTGTATTTTATTACTGAGAGGTATTATTTAATATAGGAGGTTCTGGATTTGCTTGAAAAGTCCTTGATTTTTGCATCAAATAAGTAGGACAACCCTGTCTTTATTGGTGATAGGAATTTAGAGCGAGTATTCTATATTTAACATTTTGACTTTGAGGACGAATGGACTACGAGTCAATAATTCATGAGGCCGTATGTCAGATAAACTATTCAAGCTGGTAACGCATCGGGCCGAGATGTCTAAATATTTTAATATAAACCAACAAATCGGTCAAAAAAAGGTATGAAAATTAATTTGTCGATGAAATCCCCTGATATTACTGCAGCAAAACGGGACTCGTTACTTTTTCGATCCGCCTTCTTTTCTTTACTAGTAAGCTATCAGAATTAGTCATCTAATACAGTAGTCAATCAGGATGCGTTTTCAATAGCCAATCAGAACGCGTATTCAGAATAAGACATCTAATGCAGTAGCCAATGAGAATACAGGATGCGTATTCGACCGTTAGCAGGTTTATAGTAACTGCTTTTTTAAAAATCTATGAAAAGGAAAGTAAAGAACAACAATACTTTTTGATAAACATTTATTAACTTTAATGAAAGAACCAATAGGGGATGATACTACAGCAACTATTAGAGTTCAGTGAAACTTTCAATTTAATACTGTACTTCAGGTATTTTTTAGTTTTTGCTATTTTAGTTTTGTTTGGGATTGTGGGATTACGTTTTGATTGAGAGCGTCTTTTCTAATACGTCTAAGAAGCGAGAAAGCGCCGCCATATTGTATTAATTGTTTACATTCTGCAGATATTATTTATCTATTATCTATCTAAATAACGAGTGCGGTAGCCAATCACATTACAGCTAGTTTGCGATAGACAGTTACTAGATTTCAACTAACAATAATACGAATTAGAATAAATGATGGAATACAAGTACCTTATCTTCAACAATAAATAAATTTAGTTTAAAGTTGGTGATGGCCGCGAATATAATTTATGAATTATTTCTTAAATACGGGGAAAGAAAAAGGTATTCATGAAAGAAAGATGCGGTATGCCATGTGCAATACCACTGATATTTAATGTGTTTATAGAATGCAACCAGCCGCAATCACTGAAAATACCACTGATATTCAAAATTGTTTGTGTATCGTGAGAGTTTTGTGTAACATAAGCGTTATTTTTAGAGTAGGAGAGGGTGTTTCCTCCTGTGTTAGTTCCTGAGATCTAAATACCGTCATAAAAAAACACATTTCTCTTATTGTTATAGTTAAAAACTCTTCATTTGCCATCATATAAATTAACCAATTGCCTGGGAAGCACACCGTTCGCGGCTATTTAGAAAGCACACTGAATTGGTTCCTGTAATAATTGAGGACAAATTCGTTCATTTATCAAAGCGAGATGGAACACGGGCTACCAGCATTTCAATGAGCACGTCTAATTACGAATCCACATTGCCTTCTTTCTTCTCTTATTCTTATTTTGTCTCGATTCATCATCTCGGCCTTCCATTTCTGTTCTTCCATTTGACTTTGATCATTTCCAACTCATTTCATTTCTAGTACTCGCAATATTTACCATTGCTGTTTATTCCTAGTACTCGCAATAGTTACCATTGCTGTCACTAATTTAGTTCTTAACCATTCCTGCGACATCAACAATTTCAAGGTGTTTTTTCCTTCAGGCCTTTCTAGAGAACAGACTGGATGAAGTCGAGAAAACCATCGGATCAGTCAGGATGCAACTTCGCCGATACAACGCCTTATAATCACGTTACGCAAAACAACAGATTTAAGTTAAAGATTAATAAACATAATGGACTGAGGCATTTCCTCTCGTGTAAATAGAACAACAAAATTGAGTATCTTGAACAGCTTGTGAATACATTTAGCTATTGGTGGAGCTAAAGCTGTGACGTTTAAAAAATTTTGAAAGGTAAAAAAGTTTTTTTTTCTGCTGCAGCAATTGAATATAGCGAATATGCTTTTAAAACCGAGAAGTTTATTTCAACTGTATGTGTTAAGAAAAATATAGTTTTTATTTTTGAAGTATACTGGAGAACGTGTTTATGTGATTCAAAATCAAGGAAAATGTTTATTTTTTTGATATGATTAAATATATGAAAGAGTTAGTTGAAAAACGTGTACGTATTAATATTATCTCGAATGGGACCTTAAAGTTTTTATGGTTAAATCTCTACAAAGATTACCCGGCAGCAAGCACGAGCAGACGTTCCTTGGCTCTTCGTTAAACCATGTTGGGTTTGAACGCGGATAGATTGGGATTTGAACCTGGGTAAGGAGGCGAACCTGTTAGTTATTTACATAGCGTGGTGAATTTGATCCTGGTATCGTTGAGAATATATCCATTCAGTTGTTAGAGTTATGGATCGAACCTGGGTTAGAAGGCAAAACTGTTAGCTATTTACATAGCATGATGAATTTAATCCTGGTATCGTAGAGAACATATCCAGTCAGTTGTTAGAGTTATGGATCGAACCTGGGTTAGAAGGCAAAACTATTAGCTATTTATATACCGTGGTGGATTTGATCCTGGTATTGTAGAGAGCATATCCATTTAGTTAACAGAGTTATGGATCAAACCTGGGTTAGAAGGAAAAACTGTTAGCTATTTACATAGCGTGGTGAATTTGATCCTGGTATTGCAGAGAACATATCCATTCAGTTATCAGAGTTGTGGATCGAACCTGGGTTAGAATGCGAAACTGTTAGCTATTTATATACCGTGATGGATTTTATGATGGGATTGTTGGGAACATATCCACTCAATTGTTAGAGTTATGGCCCCGGTTGCTCGAAAGCTTGTTAGTTTAACCAGCGGTTTGTTATAGTGTATGAGCCCGCTTGCATTAAGCATGCGGTTTTCCTTGAAATATATACTTGTGATTCAACCGCCATCTTGTGTGCGTGTGTTTATATTTGAGTTCTTGACATACATTTTCTGGCGACGAGGATAAAGTTATGGCAACTCTAGGCAAGATAGAGGAATTCAATCCAAGTTATGGAAACATTGAGCGTTATTTGGAGCGTTTAAAGCAATATTTCGAGGCTAACGATGTTGACCAAGACTCGGAAGAAGTTCACAAGTGACGAGCAATTTTAATCTCAGTAATTGGCGTGAAAACCTACGATTTGCTTTCAGACCTCTGTTTTCCAAGTTCTCCTTCTTCTAAGTCTTATACAGACCTCGCAAAAATTTTGAAACATCATTTCGCTCCTACAAAATTAGTAATTGCTGAAAGATACCGTTTTCACAACTGCTCACAAGCAGCCAACGAAAGTGTGTCAGCCTTTGTGGCAAATCTCAAGCCTCTTGCAGCCACGTGTTCCTTTTCACACTCACTTGAATGAAGCACTCCGAGATCGTTTTGTCTGTGGCCTCCGAAGCGAAACTATGCAAAAGAAGTTACTTACGGCTGAATATTCATTTGGCAAGGCTCTAAAAATCGCTCTCAGTATTGAAACAGCAGAACGCGACGTCCGCGAACTTTCTCGCTCAACTACTTAATCTGTAAACAAGTTCTCCGAACGGGACAAACGACCTAAACGTGAAACAATTTCCAAACAACTAAGTAAGCCTGAAACTCCTAGAGAAAAGGAGCATAATTGTCTTAGTTGTGGTAGGGCAGGACATAAAAGGACAAACTGTAAGTACAAAAATTCTGTTTGACAATCCTGTAACAAGAAAGGTTATATCTCCCCTGCATGTTTAAGTAAATCAACCAAACAGATCATGAGGGCAGAAGAAACCCTCCACCGCGATCATGAAGTGGTAATTCCACCAGATTCATCTACCAGCTCGCTGTATAAGGTGGATGAACATGGCATTAAAGTAAATGTTGAATTAAATGGTGTAAGTTTACCCATGGAGCTCGACACAGGAGCTGGTGCCTCTCTCATATCTGAGGAGACATATCGCAAGAATTTTAACACAATAAATCTCAAGCCATGTCTGGCCAGGCTGCATACCTACACAGGCGTAGCAATAAAAGTCCTTGAGCAGATAACAATTGGTTTCAAATATTGTAATCAGCATGCCAATCTCCCTTTAGTCATAGTGGCAGGGACCGTCCCATCTCTGTTGGGCAGAGACTGGCTCGTTGCCATCAAATTAGACTGGAAAAGTATTTTCAACCTAAGGGGATCCTCATCTGAAATCTCATTTGAAACACAAAGTAAGCTTCAAGCAATCATCGATGACCATGCTAAGATCTTTGAGCCCCGTTTAGGCACTATCAAGGGTCTCTAAGCAAAGTTGGAACTAAAGGAGGGTGCTACTCCTAAATTTTGTAAAGCCCGCCCAGCTCCCTATTCCTTCTCAATGCTGTTGAGGAAGAGTATGATCGCCTGGAACGAGAGGGTATAGTGGAGAATGTGGAGTTTAGTAATTGGGCAACGCCAATGGTTCACGTACTAAAAACCAACCACTCCACTCACTCATGTGGTGACTATGCTATCACAGTAAACCCCCAGCTCCATGTGTTCCATTACCCTATTCCATTGCCAGAAGAAGTCTTTCACCAAGTAAGGGGTGGGAAACTATTCTCCAAATTAGATTTGAATAATGCTTACCAGCAGCTCTGAATTGATGACGAAAGTCTCCCCTATGTGACCATAAATACACACCAGGGCTTGTATCGCTATAAGAGACTTCCATTTGGTATCGCCTCCTCTCCCGCCATAATCCTGAAAACCAGAGATATGATTGTCCAAGGCCTTGACAATGTTGCTGCTGTACAAGATGATATCTTAGTGACAGGGTCAAATGATACAGAACACTTGAAAAATTTTGTGAAAGTGCTGCAACGTTTAAAGGAGTATGGTCTCAGGCTTAAGCTTGAAAAATGCAGATTCATGCAAAAGTCAGTCGTTCACTTGGGCTGCGTTATCTCCGCAGAGAGAATGTCTCCCACATCCGAAAAGGTGGAGGCATTTAAACCAGCTCCTCGCATTGAGAACGTAACGCAATTAAGGTCATTCCTGGGTATGGTCAATTATCCTGGCAAATGGATCCAAAACTTAATTACCATGGTACATCCCTTAAAGAAACTTTTGCGGACGGGGCAGGCATTCATATGGTCCAAAGAATGCGAAGAAGCATTCCAGCATGCAAAGAACTCCTTAACATCCGATAGGGATTTAGTACACTACAACCCTGAGTTACCCTTAGTTCTAGAATGTGACACCAGTCCATACGGTATTGGCGCTGTCGCCTCGCATCGATTTAATGACGGCAAAGAGAAAACGATAGCATATGCTTCAAGGTCCCTCACTCCTGCAGAAGGCAACTACAGCCAGATTGAAAAGGAGGGGCTTGCGATTGTATTTGGCGTCACCAAATTTTACATGTATTTGTATGGCCAGAGATTCACTCTATGTATTGATCATAAAACCTGCTCCAGATGGGGCAACCCCAGTCCTAGCTGCCGCTCGACTCCAACGTTGGTCCATGTTGCTGTCCTCATCTCAGTACAACTTACAGTATCGATCTTCTAGTGACATCGCTAATGCAGATGCCCTCTCTAGACTCCCTTTAAGCTACTGACAGGATGCCAGTGCCGAAGAATGCATATATTCAGCAGCACGACAGCAGTTGCACAAACACCCTGTGTCTGCACAGCGCATAGCGACTGAGAGAGCTCATGACCCCACACTTGCCAGAGCTTTACAGCTTACACAGAATGGTTGGACCATAACATGTGATGACCAAGAGTTGAAGCCATACTTCAACCGCAGGCATGAGCTATCCATAGAACAAGGTTGTCTTCTTTGGGGTCTCCGTGTGATCATACCTCCCAGTCTCAGATCTCGAGTTCTTGAGGAGTTGCACCGTGAACACCCAGGGGTGTCCAGAATGAAAAGTATAGCCCGCAGCCATCTTTGGTGGCCAAGGCTTGATGAATCTATTGCAGCTTTAGCAAGTGCATGTCCAGACTGCTCCCGAGTCAAGAACAATCCACCCAAGGCACCACTCTACCCTTGGACCTGGCCTGCCAAACCGTGGCAACATATTCATATAGACTTTGCTACCTACTACAGTCTCCATTATTTAGTCTTAGTTGACGCACATTCAAAGTGGCCTGAAGTCATTGGCCCAATGAAATCAACTTGTGCTGATGCCACAGCAAATACCTTACGATCTGTTTCCGCTAGATATGGGTTACCTGAACAGATCGTCAGCGACAATGGCTCACCATACCAGTCAAAAGAATATGATAATTTTTTGAAACAAAATGGAGTCCAGAGGATCTTGGTGTCCCCATACCACCCCTCTTCTAATGATCAAGATGAAAGGCTCATCCAAACTTTCAAACGTTTCTTAGAAACTTCAAAGAAAGACTCAAACTCAACATCACACATTCAGGACTTTCTTCTGACCTATCGAAGCACCCCACACTCTACAACGGGAACCACACCTGCCAGACTTTTCCTAGTCAGAGAAGTGAGAACCAGATTTTCCTTAATGAAACGAGATACGAATAGCAGAGTAACACGCAAACAGGCCGAGATGAAGCTCCATCACGATCAGCACTCAAAGCAACGAGAGTTCTCGGTTGGAGAGCCAATACTCGCACGGGACTATCGCAACAAGGACAAGTGACAACCAGTTACCATTGTGGAAAAGGCAACACCCTACTCGTATAAGGTCCAGTTGGACAAGGAACAGTTAACCTGGCGACGTCACACAGATCAGCTTTTAAATAATAGCAACTCGTCAGACACACAGTTTGAACTTCGAGATCCATCTGGGAAATGTCCTAAGCTACCTGTGCAGGTTCCATCTCCCACTACATCCGCTAAATCATCATCACCATCCAGTGAACCCAGCCCTGCACAAACAGCCCAGCCAACTCTACCCACTGTACCAGAAACTTCTCCTAGTGATGTTGCATCCACCAGTAGAGCTGATGTTCCTGAACCTTATGTAACAACTATTTGCAAAGCGCAAGGTCAAACACTGAAATCTATAATTCTCTGGTTAGATACAGATAATGTACCTGAGGGTACGGCTTACGTGGCTCTGTCTAGAACACGAAAAGTAGCAGACTTGTATTTTATGGTTAAAACACATAAAGATCAATACGAACCGGTAACGTCAAGTTGATTGTATATTTTGCCTTTTTCACCAGAACATGGCATATACACCTAAAAAAGTGTCTACCCCATCACGCGGAGTGCAATTTTTCAATCATTTTCCGCGTTTTTTTTTGCAGACCCTATGGAAAAATTGATGGGGCTATTCCCATGCATTCACTTCAGGAGAAAATGTCGCATATTAATTGCGAGTATGTCTTAAGACCGAAAATAGGCATGTCTGAAACTGCCGAAACGATAGAGCAGAACATGCCAAGAATATTAAGTAATATTGAATTCTTAAATTCGAAAGAGGCAACCAAAACATTGACTGAAATATGTCATCATGGGGATAAATCACACTGTGATCGGTTGGAAACTGCTCGAAAAGGAGGGCGAAGTAGAGTTGGCTGATGCTGTGAAGGTAGCGAACAGTGTTCTGTTATTGGAAGCAAAAGGCGATTCAAGTTGATCAATTGTTTCCCGAGTTCATGGAATTACTCCCAGTCCCAGCTCGATAGAGTGCTTTAGATGTGGCAAGAGAGGCCATAAGTCTTACGAGAAGAACAAGTGCAAGGCCGTCAATAAGACTTGCAATACACGTGGATTGACTGGACACTTTTCCGGCGCAAAGTTTTACCAGAAGAAGGCCAAGGGAACAGGAGCACATGGTCGCGGTCCACGGAGCAGATATTCTAACACAAATAAAGCTAGAGAACGAGAAAATCAGAACCAGATTACGGCGGACGTGCAGCAAGAAGACTCTAGATACGAGGACTTCGGTGTTACCCATTTATTTTCCATAAACGATGGTAATTTAATAGGAAATGTGAACTCTTACGAAACACCGGTGGTAAAGTATTCCCGTTAATTATTGATTCTGGTGCTGTGGCGAATATTGTTTCTTCCAAAATCTCAATCAGGATAAGATTAAGGTAGTTTTGGAAAACCCCAGCAGGGAAATATTTGCTTTCTGTCAAAAACAGCGTATAATTATCAAAGGTGAATTGAAAGCGAAAGTGAACGCTAACAATATTGTATTTCTTTCAGTAGAAGCTAGTGAAATTGGCAGAAATAGATATTTTGCCGCCACGGACCAGAGGACTGGGTCCGGTTAATAGGTTGGAATTATGGGTAATTAGCCGTATAAGTAAGAAAAAGTTAGAATCTTGAATCAGTCTAGGTTCAGCTCTCTCTGCCTATTGCTTTTTGTTTTGCAGCCCTCTTAACCCTCCAAAGGGGAGAGGAACCTGCATAGGGTTTGGAGAATACGTTCCCTCATTCCCATAGGGTTGTTTGGGTTTTTTGGGTTTTCGTATCCGGCAGGTGACCAGAACCGATTTCTCAATTTGATTATTAAATCAGTACTATTGAAAATGTAAATAAAATTTTTGTGAATTTAAGTTAATATGCACCAAAAAGAAAAATTGAAATAAGCCGGCTTGTTGCGTTTGCTGTCGTACATGCCCAAGTATCTACACAGTTGTGATGAATCTGAGTTACAGTTAGTTTTGTCCATTTGTGTAGTGTAGTCAAAATAGGAAAACTTTATCTGTCTTCCTTGTGTATGTGGGCAATGCGCCTGTAAGTAACTTGTTAAGTCTGAGTACCGCCAAAGAGCTTCAGTTACTGCATGTAAACTCTGTAGCTGCACCAAATAATCTCAGTTATTTAGAGGCAGAAGTCAAAAATATATTTCCGACTGTTTAAAAAAAAAGTGGGTAAGCTGAAGGGTATTAAGATTAAATTACATGTGAATACTAACATCTCACCCGTTGCTCAACCAGTGAGGCAATTTCCCTTTAGTTTAAGAGATAAAGTTGAAGACCTGTTGGAACGGTTGCAAGCGACAGACGTTATTGAGCCAGTGGAAGGTGTTGAGTCCAAGTTGGTAAGTCCCATAGTGGTAGTGCCCGAGGCTAATAATATGATCAGAATGTGTATTGACGTTAGGAAAATTAATGAGGCAATTATTCGAGAAAGATACCCTATTCCCACTGGGAAGGAAATGTTAGTTGAGTTAAATGGAGTCTTTAACATGGCTGATGATATAGTAGTGCTTGGAAAAGATGCTAAGAAGCATAGGGAGAAGTTATTTGTTCTAATGAATAGTATTTTTTTAAAATTGGTGCAGTATGTAGGTCGTTACATACCAAATCTTGCAACATTAGCGGCTCCTCTAAAAGAGTTAACAAGAAAGTCAGTTACATTTAGTTGGTCCTAGAAACAGGAAGACAGTTTTATTGCAATCAAAGCCCTAACGAGTTCTAGTGAGACGCTACCATACTTTCACAGGGAGGCAGAGACAACTGTGGTAGCAGATGCAGATGCGCAGTCTTAATACAGAGTAAAGAGGGAGTCAATAGGACTGTAGCTTATAGACATTGTAGAGGTAGAGCAGAGGTACTCGCAGATGGAGCGTGAAGCCCTATCATTGGTCTGGGCATGTGAGCATTTTAATATTTATTTATTCGGGACATGTTTAAAGTTAGTCACAGATCACAAGCCTTTGACAAATAATTTTAAGAATTCTAGTTCTAAGTCTACACCTCGACTAGAGAGGTGGAGTTTGCAACTGGAACCTTACTGTTTTGAGATAGTTTACAAGCTGGGTGAGTCAAATATAGCAGACCCGATGTCAAGATTGTGTGACTCGACTGTTACAGGTAGTGAGATGACAGATGATACAACTGAGTTTATCTCAATTGTAGTGCAGGAAGCAGTTTCTAGTGCCATGTCTTGGCAAGAAATTAAGTGCAGTTCTGATGTATGCGGGGTAGTACAGAATATCAAGAAAGCGATAAGGACAGAAAAGTGGGATAGATGTTCCCGTGTTAAATCAGTGAGATGAATTGAG